>BCLF01000041.1:643338-681085 GCA_001602275.1 Zoysia japonica
ATGGCGGGCTCGCCGGCCTTGGCGGCGCGCCTTGCCAGAGTAGGCTGCCGGCGGCGAGATCCGGAGCCACAAGGGTTGCCGTGGCGCGGGGAGCTCGGAGGTGGGGTTCACGGCCCGATTTGCTCACCAGGATACGGCCGGCGAGGAGCAACGGTGGACGGCGATGTTCGGCGGCGGTTCCCGGAGGAAGTAGTCAACGAGGAGCAAGGAGGAGGGACCCTAGAGCTTCACCCGAGCTGTGAGAACACCGGTACAGAGGTTGTCGTCGACGCGGAAGGCTCGAAGGGGGTCGGCACTGTGGAGCACCTGGAGCTCCAATGTCGCCGGCGACAAACTCTCCAAATCCCCTACAAAATGGCCACAATTTCACGCCAAGAACTTGCCTAGGAGGGGCTCCATGTGATGGAGGAGCTACAGCCGAGAGTATGAGGGAGGATTTGCATAGGAGTTCACTGATTTCTCGGAGAAACGGCAGCTACCGGGGTGGTCGAACTTTGGGGGAAAAGTCCGAAATCCGGCGAGACTGGTGGAGGAGGGGACGAGCCGAGGTAGTGATGAGCTCAAACGAGTGGGGGCTAAGCTTCTCGCTGCAGATCGATGGCCGGAGATAGCTCGGAGATGGCCCTCGGCAGCGGCGAGCTCGGCGGAGATGAAGTGTGACAGTGACCGCGCGAGAGAGTGAGGGAAAGAGGGCAACTAGCTGCAGATCGATGTTCTTTGGAGGCACTGAGCAGAGGAGCTGAGGTTGATATGGAAGAGCACATCTCTTATCTTTTAAGATTGTTAAAGTTAGTCACCCGGCCCCTGAGGTATAGTGAGGACATGGTGCTTGAGTTTTACGCCTCACTGTGGATCTCTCCAGATCGCTCATATCTTTGGTTTATGTATAGAGGGGAGCCACACAGATTTTAGAGGTCCGATGTCTTGACTGCTCTAGAGTTTGCATCTTCAGAGACACGGATCCACACTTTGGCCCATCTGGATTTCTCACCACCGTTCAGACTGTTTGGAGGGATGGAGCTGAGTGATGAGAGGTTGAGTATTGCTTTCCCGCCACCTCACGAGGAGCACTACTCGAGGCACCCTCTGCGCTTGACACAGAGGCTCGTGTGCTGAGAGGGTTGCTTAGGAGGTTGATAGCGCCTCGAGCTAGCTACAGAGAGAGAGTTATCATACCGCATCAGTGGCTGCTATGTTTTCTACTAAGGCACGAGGACTTTGATTTGACAGATCTTTTACTGGCTCAGATGGGGGATGTTGTCTATGAGGGGATTCGAGCACATAGTTACCTTTTTCTCCTTACATATGTCTGTTGCTGAGAAGAGCCAGAGTTATGACTGAGAAGGAGTATTCAGTTTTTCCAGAGATCACCACCTCCTTCAGTCAGCTGAGCCATTCGACTCCAGGATTCTTCGAGGGTTTGCTTCACAGAGCACCCCTAAAGGAGAGGAGACCACAGCCTCAGAGAATGTTGATACTGAGGCTCCGGAGGGAGCACAGCCGGGTGCTGAGAGCACTGACCCTGTTCTTGCTGTCAGGGGGATGCTATTCAGACAAAGCAAGAGGAGCAGAGGGGATTTTGAGAGGAGCAGGCTGAGCTTATTCGCCGAGAGAGGGCCAAGTTCGAGGGGAGGATCTGACTCGAGCGCCTCCATACTGAGGAGCGGCTTCGAATGGAGAGAGAGATTACAGAGGAGAGGAGACAGCAGGACAGAAAGTTTCATGAGAGGTCGCAAAGCACTCAGTTGGAGATGGTAGCTGCTATTTTGTATATGTCTGCCAGATTCAGAGCTATTGCATTTTATCTCCAGGGGATCAGTATGCCACCTCTTCCAGCGTTTTCGATGACTGCGCTATCGGGTCCCCTGCCTTTACAACTCTAGCCTACTGCACCTCAGCCTTAGTATTCTTCAGTGCCAACATTCACTTTTGAGTTCTAGAGCCAGAGTTAGCAACAGCAGCAGTCCACTTTCTCTACACTACTCTCAGCTCCGCTTTCACCGTTCATACCTTTTGGGGCAGCCAGCATAGCTATTACTACTAGAGGAGTTAGTGTTCCTGTCACTTCTTCTCAGTTCTCCTCAGTTTTCTCGTACTCCATGTCAGTGCTATTTGCTTCATCTGAGCCAAGAGTGTCAGGACTAGCATTGGAGTCAGGAACGATAGTGAGTAGTTTTCCGCTTGCTTCGAGAGTTCTTTCTTTCGTGGCTACCACTGCTGAGTCAGCTTTGACAGAGCCATCGCTAGAGGCATCACAGATAGAGCCAGCAGCCACCACAGCCAAGCAGCCCAGAGCTTCAGATGCAGATATCTTGGTTGAGGCCGAATATTCTCTAGAGGAGGTAGCTCAGGCCTTTGCCAGTGCAGATCAGCCAGATTCAGTTGAGGGCAAAGAGCCATCCAAAACGTCTTCTTCAGGCTTCAGCGCTTTCGATGATGTTGAGCAGCCAGGAGGAAACCAATCAGTAGCAGTAGCTCAGCCAGCAGAGGAGCAGCAGCCTCCGAATGTCTCTGCACCCAGCTCTTTAGCCGCGCAAGATTAGATCTTCTTGTAGGAGCTTGGGTGAGAGACATGAGGTGTGTCGTTCTGAGAGCTAGCTGTGTAGGGGGAGGCCGTGGATGGGTAGTTAGGGCTCTGAATTTCATTTGGCGGATTTCATTGGCTCTTTGTGACATTTTGATGAGCTTGTGTTTCATTCGACTCTTTTAGCTCATTGGAATGCACTCGGTTTTTAGACTAACCCCGTGGTTTCTTTGTGTATAGCTCTTAGTACTTTATCTATTTTGTAGGTTCCTTTGTGCATGTGCGCTCTCGTCTCATTCTCTATCGTACACTATTCTTTGTCAAACTAGCATTTTCTCTCTCTATTTACTTCCTCGGTGCCATCTTTTCGGATGATTAGATGACAAAAGGGGAGAGAGAGCTACCAAACAGGGAGAGAACCAGAGAAGAGCGACGCTTCCTACTCATGACAAAGGAGGAGGACTCTTGCAAAATTTTTCTGAGTCATCAAGGTAAGGGGTAAGTGTTCTTTTGAGATGCATTTTATTCTTTATCTTCTTTCATGTCGTTTGGGCTGTTTGTGAGTACTATGGTTGTCATCAATCACAAAAAATGGGGAGATTGTTAGCTCATGACCTTTGAAGTCCCTTAAAAGGTTTGAATTGATTTTGGTAATTGAATAAACAACCATAGGTAACGGTTGTGTTATAGGTACCACCCTGCTAATTCTACGTCAATATGATGGGCTTCCTCAGTGGATGACAAGGAGGAACCCGAGAAGAGGAGTTGCCGGGCATTGGAGGACCAAAGCTGAGGACCAAAGCTAAGGACTAGCTAGAGAGTCTATAGGAACACCAGTACTATAAAGGGGATAAGGTCATTTGTCTCCTGTCATACAAGTGTTAGAAGGTGTGAATGCTTTTTAGATCCTCAGAAAGCACTAAAGATAGTAGAGAAAGCGAAGTGGAAGATCGGAGCTCAAGACCAGCTGAAGTTCAGTCACCAGACAGTCCCGTGAACCCTGGAGGAGCCAGTCCAGAGAGAGGTGCTCTCTGTAGTCGACGAGGATCAGTCACCGGACAGTCCGTTAGTGCAATGACCGAACAGTCTAGTGAGACAGAAGCTGAAGTCCAGAGAAGGTGTATCTAGGAGTCTAAAAGTGAAAGTTATTAGACAGTCTGGTGAAGGTTTGCACCGGACATTCTTATGTCCTATAAAATAGATTACAGAGAGGGTGTTTCCCTGGCCGGAGAGGAAGAAGTATCACCGGACAGTCCGGTGGTCCAGTCACCGAACAGTTGTGGTTGCATAAAGCAGTTAGCTTTATGATATCATGTCCCAATGGTTATTTCTGGGCTTGGAGCCTAATTAAACCATAAAGGGGGACGTTTTCCTGTGCGCCCTTGATCAGAATTGCTAGAGCCAAGTTGTGAGAGGCCAAGGGACACCACCAAGAGAGCACATTGCAAGATTAGAGATCTTTGGTGCTAGTAGAAGAGTGATACGGAGCATTCATACACTTCTAGAGCTTGTAGGGCTTGAGAGAAACGATCTTTGTCTATTACTCTTGGTGTGGGCAGGCTAGACCGGTTAGAAGTCGGTGATCGAACTTACCAAGAGAGAGCGCGTGAGCCTTGGAGGCTTGTTTTAGTGCTTGGGTATTGTGTGCGACAGCTGGGCCGCCGGTGTCTTCACTCCAGGAGTGAAGCGTACCTTTGTGAGCATCGTTCTGGGAACGACAGGAGGGACCGAGACTCCGATGAGAGTGGTCCAATGAGGATTAGAGGAAGGCGCCAACCTGTTGAGACCTCAAAAAAAATCACTGAGCACTCTCTATCTCACTCTCTTTACTTGCGCATTTACTTACCATTTGAGTAGTGTGATAGGTTGTTCTTTGATTTCTCGTGGTGGCTATCGTGCTAGTGCTTGCTTGTTGTTATTTCCTTATCACTGGCATCGTTAGGGGTTTTGGTCTACTAGATTTGTTTAGATTTGCTTCCGTTGCGGTGAAGTCTTGTAGTTTTAGTTCGTAGCAAAATTAGTGCTATAAGTTCACCGATTCAACCTCTTCTCGGTGTCCTTGATCCTTACAAGAGACAAGTTTCATGTGGGGTTAATTTCAAAAAAAATGTAGAGGAAAAAAATCCAATCCAACCTCTTTTTCTCATCTTATAAAATTTAATTTAGATATAAAATTAAACTACATAACTTTTAAGAATAATCTAAGCAATTTTAGTAAGCTAAAACTACTAACAATGCTAATGAAACGAAAAGACCACAAACAAGCACTAGCACGATAGCCACCAAAAGAAATCATAAAGCAACCTATAACTCTACTCAACGAGTAAGAAATGCAGAAAGTAAAAAGAGAGTTAAAAAATGCTCAACGATTTTTTCCAAATTCTTGGAACGTAATGATATCTACAAAGAGAAAAAAAATAATGTAGTGTAACCAATAACAGATGCGCAGTGCTGCCTCATTGGTAAGTCCTACACAAGCGTTGTGAGGTGTTAGGTTCGTACCTCCCCCAGCCTTTTAATTTTAATTTTTTATTTTAAGCCTATCCGCACCGCTAGATAACAGATGGAACCAAATAAAAGGCCATGTTAAAATGGCATATCAGCAACAATTTTCTTTAATGTTTTCCATGAGAAAATTTTGGGGTGGGGGAAGTGGTAAAAAAGTTTGGGGTTGACGTCTATGACAAATTTTTTAAAACGTCACTGAACAGTGAGTTGAACTGTGACGAGTTTGATAAAGGGAGAATTTGTCTACAAGATATCGTGCTTGTGCCTATTTGTTTGAGTCACACGGCCCGTAAAATTGTGTTTTTTATTTGTATCACATTGTGTTAATTATTTAAACCTTTTTAGCAGCCAAGATGAGAGAGAAAAAATTAGAAAAAATTGTGAGTGCCCTTTTAACTTAAGATATGCATCATATAGTGTGATTACCATTTTAATTCTCATCATCTAGTATCTGTTCTATCTTGTTATTAATTCTCATCACCTAGTGGCTGTTCTATCTTGTTAGATATGCATGATTGATCGGCTGTGGGGAGGCTCTAGATAAAGATTTTATTGATATGAACTTAGCAGGGACCAGAAGAAAGGTGAAGTGCTTAGGCTCAAGAACATTCACGCATCCTCTTATATCTCTCGTTACAGCTGCTCAAAGTTTACGTGTCGAAAATAATGTGCTAGGAACAAAAAAAATAATTTCAATGTCCTGTGGACAAAATCAAAATGGGTAGTGTGGTACAGACCAAGTAACACATTTATGATAACCTGTAGACAAATGTGTCACTATGTTATGGGCTTCAACATCATCAATAACATTTTTTGAATTCGTTACGGATTAACAATTTTTTTGTGGAGGGTATTGCGTCTCGACCCGAACCAAAATCTTTTGAATCTTCTATAGACTAGGCCACCTTAATAAGGAGCGAGCACGAACCTTTCTCTGATACATAAATTCTACTGTGTTGAAGATACGACTTGTATCTACTTACAATTTTCTAGGTTAAACATACTTAGATCCTTTAATACATTCACATCATAAAATACTAAGAAGTTATATAATTCCAGTATGCGATTTAACCATTTACCACGTTTTGGCTTATGTTAATGCAATAATTGTCAAACCATTTACCATGCTTTGGCTTTTGTTATGTTAATGCAATAATTGTCAAGTATCATTTACATTCTTACAAGGATTAGTTATATAAATTTAGAATTGGATTTTTTTATCTTCATAAATTTCCGAAGCAAGGGAAATTAACTAGTACTAGTGATAACATAACCTGAGTAATGAACAAAATTACCCCTTCAATAAAAAAACTAGTTTCAAAATACACAAATTTGAAACGCCGTCCGTGGGGATCGAACCCACGACCACGTGGTTAAAAGCCACGCGCTCTACCACTGAGCTAGGACGGCAATTTTTCAACGCAACTTAGATATATATAGATTCGTTAGCAAGCACAAAAATCCAATATTTAGTGACTGCGGATTCAGCCTACATCATGTAACTGACCATTTAATTAATGAAAACATAGTGTCTGGCGTAGAGTACTTCTAAATAACCAATGGCACACAATATCCAACTCGAGTTTACATACAAAGCCCGACACAGAGTAGTTTGCAGAAACAACCCAGTAAAGAACAAAGAACTGGTTCATATCTACCGACAAAGAAGCATAAAAAATTGTCTTTTCATTCTCAACACTACATAACACAAAACGGAGTCTAGGTGTCGCACTTCCAACTCGATGTCGGCATGCAGTTCAGGTAGGGGCACCAGTGGCAGCTATCGTAACCGTTCTTCCCCTTGACAAGCATCACCAATGAAATCACAAATCTGCACCACAAGTCATTTGATATCAGTTCCACTCCACATTTTCATAAAAAGAAAATAATGTAGCTTATAATCCATTTAAAAGTTATTCCAGAATCAAACAATAAAATGACTAAGCGGAGGTTTCTTCAACAAAATTCTGGCATGTTCGTGTCCAGCAATGGGAGTCGATGTTTCGAAACAATCACCTACAGTTGCTCGCCTCCTCCATCTCGGATCATGCTCCACTCCGGCTCCTAACTGATGCCTCATTGTCTCGTAAGTCGCAGTTTCATTTCCAAGCAATCTGGACTTGTTTTCCTGGGTTCTTGGAGGTTGTTAGAGGAGCGTGGCCAGGCCCCCTGAAGGATGCTAATCCCTTCCGACACGTTAGTCTTTTAATCTTTACAACTTAATTTGTAAGCCTTTCAATCTTTACCACAAATACGTCTTTCACTTCAGAATATATCATTTCTTCAAAATTTTAATTATTTTCATTGTTTTATATTGTGTTAAAATAAACAAAGTTTGAGCTTAAGTGATGCTAATAGTATAATAAACATAATATAATAAATATAATGCATTATTACACAATATAATAACATAATATAAAACAATAAAAATGTTAAAATTTAAAAGAAATGGTATGTTTTAAAGTGAAAAACGTATTTAGTGATAAAGATTGAAAGGCTTAGGAATTGAATGGTGAATTGAAAGGCTAACCTATTTAGTGGTAAGAATTGAAAAATCTCATCCCTTCCAAAGACTAGAATGGTCTTTTCAGAACACTGCCAAGGCGTCGAAGAGCTGGAGTTCTAAGTTTATTGGCTCTATCCACATGCAATTGGACCTTGCCCATGAGATAGTGCATCGAGATGGCACGTGATCGGCGGCACCTGGTCGCACATGAGGAGGAGCTATGTAAGCCTCTCAAACTCAAGTCACTTGGCCTGTCGTCCCTGTAGTGTTCAGTGGCGCGGCAATGACCGCGGATACTTTGGCTGGCCGAGGGTGATGGGCCTACTCGACTTTTTCATTCACAGGCCAACTATAGGCACAGGAAGAACTTCATTCACAGGCTGGTGCATGAGGATGTTTCAGCTACCTCTGAACAGGACAATGCTGCACTTGCCCATTCTTTTTTTGACCTGTTGCTAGGAAGCCTGGTGTCACGGCCCCATACTCTCGACTTGGTGAAGCTCGCCTTCCGAGTCTTGATCTCCAGTTGCTTGACACAAGGTTAACGGAGGAAGAGATATGGTCCACCATCTCGTCGGTCCCCCCTGACAAGGCCTCAGGTTCCAACAGTTTCTCTGGTCATTTTTTCTAGTATGCATGGCCGATCATTAAGGCATACCTACTGCTTGCTTTTGATGCTTTTTGGAAACTGGACAAGACAAATCTAGACTCTATCAACGATGCCCTACTCACCTTGCTGCCCAAATCAGCGGACGCCCTTGATGTTAAAGACTACTAGCGAATTAGTCTGATACACTGCTTCGGCAAGCTTATAATATCAAAAGTGCTGGCCAACAGGTTGCGCCGCATCTTGCCAAGCTGGTTCACTCTAGCCAAAGTGTGTTTGTGAAGGGTTGCAACATTCAGGATAATTTCCTCTTCATGCAAGCTTCGGCGAGGTCACTCCATGCAAGGCAGGTTCCACAGTTTCGACTCAAAGTTGACAATGGCAAGGCTTTTGATTTGTCCGCTTGGCCTTTCCTTATGGAGGTTCTCCAACATATGGGGTTCTCGCGTCTTTGGACTGACTGGGTTGTGGCTCTCCTTTCCACTTCCATCACGTGAGTTTTGCTTAGTGGTGACCTCGGGAAAAGGATTCTCCATTTCGGTGGGTTACGCCAAGGTGACCCGCTCTCCCCGATGCTGTTCCTCATGGTGATCAAGGCTCTCAGTGTGATGTTGCAGAAAGCAGACGAGTGGTCCCTTTTATGTGGACGACCTCGTAGTGTTCGCCTCTCCGACTAGGTTGGACCTGCATCTTATCTTGACCATCCTCTCGCTCTTTGAGGGTGCTTTGGGCCTGGCCACGAATGTCCAAAAGTGCCAGATCATGCCCATTTGGTGAGCTCCATCTTATCTCAGAGTTGTCCCTATGCTTGGTGCCTGATTTTCTATCCGATACCTAGATCTCCCTCTACCAGTGATGAAGTGGCGTACCCTATTTCTGAGATATATTGAATAACACGTATCAGTCTCTGGATCAGTAACTGATACACGCGATTATAAACATAATGTTATACAAAGCATTACTTTGAAAGAAAAAAAAAATACCTGAAACAATCCTTTAGTGAGTACACGGTCAGACCTACTATGATCCGAAGTCATCTAGCCAACTAGAGGTGAAGCAATCAACGGTACTTTTGACTAAGTATTTTCCTATTTTTAATCATCAGATCTAATTAAATGGATGTTTGTGGTTAACTAAAGCATGGTAACATCTCTCTAGATCTGTACAAGTGAATGAGTGTGCATTGCAGCTACGTAGTTTCTGTTGCGATGCGTTCCACTGCCGATTAGGATACAAGTCACTGACGTGCGAGCCAGTAGTGGGGTCTACCTCCGACTGACCCACACATTAGTGAGCCACTGATCCTTTTCTGGTTAAGATGTTTGGTTGTAGGAAATGTTGCTACGTTAGGGAAATAAGAGGTTGCATAGGCCAAATCCAAGGTCGAGCAACGAGGTTCTAAATAGAAGGGATTGGGATCGTTAGTTGTCACTGCGCATGAGCCAGGCGAGACAGTGACAGCAGGAAATCCTCATGTAATGCAAGATGAGTCGAAGGCAAGATTAGCTGACGCTCACGCTATTTGATTTCCTGGGGCTCTCCTCTTGTGTGATGCCAAAACATCTGCCACGATTGACCTGGAGTTCACATGTCTGCCACGACATAACCCTACAGCGATATACTCCTATTTCTAAACTGATGTTGCAATTATCTTTGACTATAAGTTTTATTTAAAAAATTAGTTTAAATGTGTATAATTATAGCTGTATTTCAAACAATATTGATGATAAAACAAATTATAACAAAATACATAAAATTTATCATATTTTTTTGAATAAAATGAATGATCAAAATTGATTTTAAAAATCAACAACATCAATTTAGAAAGGAACGGAGAGAGAACATCAAGAAACATAAAATGCGTCAAAAGAGAAAAAAAAGGAACCAATTGTTGTCAAAACATTGGGTTATACGTACTCATGTTCCCAGAATGGTGCTAATTACAACATCCTTATACAACCAGAACAAGACCTTTCTATTTGTGGCAAATAATATCAGCACGGCATTTTTCAGGGTGTATAAGCACTACACAACAGTGCTACATCGTAAAGACGAGTAAATCCCAAAAACGCACACTTCATAAAAGAATCGTCTTGTCGACAGGGCTTCCACAAAATGTTTGTACATTTGCACTAAGGATTTCAGATTATTGCAGCACAATTATACTGCTCTGCGGACAAATCGATGCAGTTTTTCCAGTATTCTCTATTAGTGATGTCCAGAGGACAACTGAACAGAGTTCACGTATAAAAGTGTAACCAAAATTGTTTCATCAGCGATCCAGAAGAATCACTCTGTGCCCTTGGTAGCCTTGTATGCATTCACTAATTGCATCTGTACATCCTGCGAGACAGTATTGTGTTCTAGATACTCCATTGTAAATTCACCCTTCCCCTGCAGAATATGGGAGCAAAGAAAAACTAAATAAACAATCGCAAAGGAAAAGCACACATTTTTCTGTATTTACAAACACTTGGAATTGAAACAGGTTGCATTGGCAGAAACTGAAGCCCTCAACAGCTAAGATACTAGAAAAGGAAATATATCTCTCAGTAGCATGGAATACAACATTTTAGTGGTGTTGCAACTATAATCCCAGTGCTAGCTTTGCCCGTGTGTGTGATTATGCTGATGAGTTAAAAGCAAGAAAAGAACATGGCGCTCTCCAGAAATAGTAAATTCAGACATTTTTCTTTCTTTTGGTTAGTATTCCATTAAACAATAACATTGTGTTTGTTGCATATTTACTGCATCAGAATTTTTGCCGAATGGTGAACTTCACAATAGTATGCCTAAAATATTTATTGAACAATTGCGAACTGGAAATTGATAGACCCCCATGTGGACATTTCAACAAATATTGAATTCTAATATACTGTCATTAATTAGTTGTACCTTTTACTACTGACTATTGATGAAAATCCTAAAAACACTGATGTCATTGCAATAGAAATTACTACCACTCAAATGCTTGTCAAGATATATAGCTAGAAATGGTTATATTTGGAGCAGAGGTAGTACAATCATGCATGAACGGTTGTGATATTCTGGTTCCTTTAAGTTCTCTATTATAAATTTTGTGGGAATCGATGATACAAAATGTTAGCAGAAAGCATGAACTAAATTTGAGGCACAATTAATAGAAAAACAGTCAGTAAAGTGAATTTATTTGTACATTTACAATGACATGCATTTCGACATGATTGACTTAACCAATGCTTGTTTTTGCCCTGCATCCACCAGTGAAGACAGTAAATGAACTAAAATGCTACTTTGTTTTTCTACATTTGTTGCTAGTTTGCTATGGACTGAATGGATGTTCTACATCATGCATAAGCATAACCATCTTTCACAATAAGATGAATGTACCCCATCATGCACAAGCACTGTGTATACAATTTCTTGCAATGGATAACTTTGGTTTAAAGCTTTGCATGTGTACTACATCACAATAAATAATCTCAGCTTTTTCACAATTTTTGGAGAACATAATGCTCCATGCAAGTATCAAATCGTGTTCATTATAACGTAATTTCTTCATAATCATAACATAGTTAACAGCTGATCAGACATTACTGATTTGGATAGGTTAAAACAAAAATGGAAAATTGTCATCAGATGTTTCAAGTAGAAAAACATCAGGTGGATGAAGAAATATAATGATCACCTGTGTTACTGACCGAATTGCAGTTGCATATCCAAACATATTGTTCAGAGGAACCTGAAGAAGAGTAGCACATGATAAGCATACTGAAATATTACAGAAGGAACTTACATAGTGCCTGCTCAACATAATAAATTACAGAAGAAACCTATTCCCTGTCAAATAGCCAACCAACATGGGACAATTAATTGATACAATGCATTGACTAAGTGATATGAATTCCAATGTAGAAGTTATAGAACAAAATGTAGAAACATATGTATGGTCATACTAATATAAACTCCATGGTAACCACCTAAAGATCTTGGATCCATTACAATGCCATTGTGTCAATATTATAATGCCAATGTGTCACCATTACAATGCCTTAGGGGTTGGTATCGGTACAACATGCTTTATGATTTCACAGTTATCCTGGACAATTGTGCAAACACAGACCGGATGGAGCCAATGTCAGAACATTAAATATTACTAGTTTAAAAACACTGTTAACCACCGACAACCCTTATGATTTTACAAGGGATACAGTTAAAACACACTTCCACACTACTATCTCTATGCAAATGAATGTAATGCTGTGAAAGGAAACACGAGTTTGACCCAAAACAAATAAATCAATGCTGCAGGAGCTCCATACATAAATAAAGGAATTTTTTTATACAAAAAGATCAACAAACAGATTCAGGGCGTTTCCCATCATATTTGCATGGATGCAGGTGTTTCCATGCTTTTGATTGGTGATAACATGAAAAGCAAGAAAATAAAATAATACTAGAAGTTGGGAATAAACTGGGCATTTTACATACATGGCAAACTACAACTGTGTCGTCACCTTCCTGCTCATTCCCAACAATGATTCCTTTTCTCCTGTTTTTAAAATTAATCAAATGAGAACTAACAAAAATATATATGGAAAGGTGACATTAGCAGCAAACTTGTAGCACTTGGATAATCAGTCACAGTTTTAGTCATAAGCCAGAGAATGTGATTGGCAAGTGGGACAATGCCCAGCTTGTCATCATCACAGCAAATAGCATTTACAGACTCAGAAGAAATTACCCCTAAGATGAATGGAAATATCTGCTTATTGTTGACATGCAAAGAGCACTACGTACAAAAATCAACAATCACATAGTAACCATAACTGACATTAAAAGCATAATTTAAGATGAACTCACTTGTTCATGTCACCAGTAACCGTGCCCTGGAACTCGGTAGGAAATTTCAGTTCCACCTTCATCACAGGTTCTAAAATTACAGGCTTAGCAGCATCGTAACACTGAAATGAATATAAAAGGTTGTAAAACACTTGATACTCATGTCACACTAGAGACAGGAGCAATCTTATCCAAACTATATGTGATTTGCTGACCTGTCTAAAAGCATAGATAGCAGCTAACTTAAAAGCAAGTTCACTGGAATCCACTTGGTGTGAAGCTCCATCAGTCAGTACAATTCTAATATTCTCCACAGGATGCCCTATCAATGAACCCCTGCAGAATGTAGCATAGAAACAAAAGTTATCATCTTGCCAAAAAAATATCAATAACAAAGAAAGATATGAACTTACGAGTTGCAAGCTTCCCTAAAACCCTTTTCTATTGCTGGTATGAAGTTTGAAGGAATTGCTTGTCCAATAATCATGTTCTCAAATTCGAATTTACTATCAGAACCGGATGGAAGGGGTTCAATGTACCTGCATGCCAACGGAAAGGGTCCAATAATCTTGTTAATCTATAAAGACAACTATCAATGAAACATATAATTGGACCAAAAGATTCCAGGAAGGCAAGGCATAATCGCAGGCACCCTCTTGTGATCTGATCATAAAACTTTTGCATGTAAACTCCATCCCTCCCTCCCTCGTTCTCTCTGATCAGTTGTATCATTTTTTTTGGAGAAATAGGATTTCTATATAGAATAAAGCCAAAGAAGACTAAGGTATTTTTTCGAGAAAGCATAACTAATTTGAAGCTCAAACATGTTATATCACAGTTACCCATAATATTACGCAGAAAATATTACTATCTCGGAACAAAAAACTGGAGATGAATGCACAAATTGATGAATATTCAAATATATACGAACTCACCCACAAACTCGTCCATATTGTCCTTGACCACCAGACTGCTTTTTGTGCAAGTAATCAAATTCAGCACGCCGTGTGATCGTTTCCCTGAAGTTAACACGAGGTTTACCAACCTTCGCATCCACCTACACAAGTTTTGGACATTCATTATAGAAGGGTAAATTTACTCCTCAAGTATAGCCTAAGTCCAGATAACCCCCAAACTATTTTATGGTTCAATTTACCCCGCCAAAACGTGATTTTAGGTCAATTTACCCCCTAATGCAATTTGTCACTTTTGTTTCTCAATACAAAAACATAATCTTAAGAACAAACTTTACGAGATGATAAAGCACATCATAACATATGTTTAAAAAATACATTACATTTTTTTATCATTATTTTTGTAGGGAAAGACACTTAATAGTAAACTAATGTTTAGGATACAAAATTATATGCAAAATAATGATAAAAAATTCAAGATGTATTTTTCTAATATGCGTTATGATGTGCATTATCATCTCATAAAGTTGCATCTTAAGATTACGCTTATGTACGGAGAATTAAAAAAGACAATTGTATTAAGGGGTAAATTGAACCAAAAAGGCATTTTGTAGGGATAAACCAAACCAAAAAATAATTTAGGGGGTTATTTGGACTTTATCCATTATATAAATATGATCCACCTAAAAAGAAGAGCCTCAATCAGACTGGCAAACAGTAATTTTCATGCATTCTTAGTATGCAGTACTCTAATAACACCAAGTTCAGCATACATGTGTTGTTGATCAGTGAACAAGTCAAATAATATGGCACCCATTCTTCTACAGAAATGGCACTCCAAACAGCAACAATTCAGACCCCATTGCTACACGTGAAGTATTTCTATTTTTTGAGTATTGATGATTTTATTGTTAGAATTCGGCCAAAGAACCCAAACGACACAGCACTTTTGGTGCTGCAGTAGTTGCAGCATTTTCTTGTTTAATTGCTAAAAATATAGAACCTAATTACAACTGGTAAGCGATGGCTAAAATGGACTTTCTTGTTTGGCAAAAATGAACCTAACTACAGTATTTCCTTCATAGTGCTACCTCCTCTAACAAACAGATTGTAAGGACTTAATTGTTGGAATTAGGCTGAAGAACACAAGACAGTGGTATTGGTGCTGCAAGAGCCGCAGCTTTTCTTGTTTGATTGTTAAATTGTTATCGTTAGAACAAGAATTCTAATTCAAAATCAATAACAATTTAAAATGGAGGACGTAGACCCTAATTACTGTTAGAGATATGTGTATGTCTGTATTTTCTATCTCCCCGAGGGGTTCTTTGTATATTTCTCTCACCTGTACCTCTATATATTGAGGCCCTTGGCCTCCTTCATGAATACAAATGCTATTCACAACATGGTATACAGAGCCAATTTTTAGGGCTAGGGTTCTTTTCCCTCCCCCTCCTCGATCTGCACTTTCACAACAATTTTTCCCATCGATTTCTCTTTGTTCTGATAAGTCACGGTTTCCACCACCTCTGTTCTACATCTGGATCGGTTCGGGCGCCCCTCTGTTCGATCATCCTTCGCTGTCGGAGCCGCCACCGTCCTTCCAAGACAGACCTGATCCGCACCGCCAGGGCCACGTCTCATCGGTCGCCGTCACGATCCGGCGCCATCCCGGCCTCTTCTCCAGGACCAGATCCATGCCGTCGGTTGTATGCGCCACCAGATCTGTTGCCATCGGTCGCGCCGTCCGGATCCGTCGTTGGTTGCCCGCGCCGTCTGATCTGTTGCCGTCGGGCTCGCCCAACTTGCGCCGCCCGAATCCACGCCGTCAGCACCGTCCGCTGCCGTCACGATCCGTGGCATCGACCGCGTCGCCGACCGCCGTCAAGATCTGCGCCGTCAACGCCGCAGTCAGGTCCCGCGCCGTCGAGCTGTTCTGGTACCTTCTCTGCTTTCGGTTACTTCAACCGAAGTTGGGCCGACGTGGCGTGTGGTGGGCCTCTGTTGGGTTTAGGTAAACCCTAAAAAAAAACTGTTCTGACGCCTATGACTTTTCTGTCACTGTTTTGAACGGTCAAAAAAAATTATATAATGAGGTAAAAGGGAACTATGGGGGAAAATCCAGCAAATGGAAGGATGACTCCCAAATGTTCACACTCCCATCAGCTATGAATAGCACCGGAGCAATTTTAGTGTTATCACTTGGAAAGAATCAAAAGATCTTTGATAGATGGGAATCAATCACATTGAACTACCTGGCAACACAAAGCTTTGAAACTGCAGAAGACAAGATCCTGAGAATCGAGAATCTTCTGGGAGAAACGGAAAAAATTGCATTCCAACAGTGGAGAATGAAATTCACCACTGAATTTGAAGAACTGAAGAATCAAGCAACGGGTACCAATGGTACTCAAAATGTGCTTTCCCAAATTAGAAGAATTCTCTTGGGAGAGGTACCCAAGCAAGGTACTACTGACATACAAGATGCAGCATATAAAAGGATCAAGTCTCTCACATGCAACGAAGTATCTTATCCTGCTTTGATGAGATACATGGTCGCATATTGGAACCTAGCACCACAAACAGGTAGAATGTGGGCTAGTACAGAACTCTCTGACGAGTTCTTCATCAAGCTTCCTGATAAATTGGGGGAAAGAATCAAGGAAGCATTCACGAAGAAGTATCCTGGTACGGATGTTCATGTACCAGCGAGAATTGAGTTCACATATAACTATCTGGAAGAAATATGTGAAGAAAATAATCACCAAAGACAGCTGAAGAAGCTAAACTTCTGCAAAGGATTCCCAGTGATCAATCCCCAAGGTACCAAAAAATACAGAAAATATGGTACAAGGAGAACCAGAACATACAAAGGGAAGCCTCATCAGTCCCATGTCAGAATAGAAAGAAAGAAATATTTGGAGAAGAGGAATAAGGGTTGCAGATGCTTCACATGTGGTTCACCAGACCACTTAATGAAGGACTGTAGAAGCCAAATGAAAAGACAAGACAGGGTCAATATCGCTTCGGAACTCCATATACCCGAAGGATGGGATATTGTCTCAGTGGGACAGAATGAATCAGACATTGAAGATATATACAGTGTCTCAGAGGGTGAAGAGAATGAAGCTCACCTTGGAAGCCATGATGAACAACTACCTGAACTGCCAAACAGTTGGGAGGATTGGAATGAAATGTATAAAAATGATTATACTTTCATGGCAGACATTGACGAAGACACAGATGAAGAGAAAGGGTCATTTCTCGTTGGTGCGAAAGGTGGATATATGCACCAAATGGAAGTCACAAAGAAGCAGTATGACTGCACTCATGATTGGGACTTCGAAAGGCCTAAGAGTAGAATCTGCAAAAGATGTCTCACAGAAGCACCAAAGGGCCAGTACATCATGTGCAAGAAATGCAAGGTAGCAGTATGCCATTTATGTTCAAATTACTGCTACAAAATTACAATCACTGGCATCAAAAGGGAGGAAGGAGAAGGTGCTAAGCCAAAAATCAATTACAGCATGATTGTAAAAGACCTGCTGCAAGAAAATGCAAAACTGAAGAGGGAAAAGGAAGCCCTATTGGAAGAACTGAATAAGGAGATAGCTGAGCATAAAGAAACAAAGAGAAGACTGCAGGAAGACCCTATAGCTATCGAAGAGACTCCATCAGAAATAAGAGATGATATTGAGCTGTGGAAAAACAAGGCTGAATTATATGAAGGACTATATGAACAAGAAAAGAATAGAAAGCCAAGTTCATCAGGGCTCAATGAAGAAGTGCTAAAATTGCAAGTTAAGCATCTGACGGAAGACCTACAAGAGCTTAGGATATCTGAAATCCAAGCAAGCCAGACAGAAGAGTATGAGGAAGTCACCCTCATGGCTAATAACAGAAGAGATGCACTATACAGATTCAAGGTAAACTTGGAGAACCAAGATGGAGAAAGAGCTACTCTCACAGCTCTATTGGATACGGGAGCTACCAAGTCCTGTATCAACATAAAAAGAATCAATGAGAAATTCTATGAAGAATCCAAATTCAAGGCAAGGATTACTGGATTAAATTCAGTAACAATCATTGACAAACAAGTAAGGGAAAGAACAAAGCTGTATGCCCAGGGGCATCAATTCTTTTTACCCTTAACTTATGTTGGAGATTTGGATATGGGTGAAGCTACAGATATGATCACAGGGTGCAACTTTATACAATCCCTATCAGGAGGCATAAGACTGGAAGGGAGGATGGTCACTATCTACAAAGGTATAGCTTCAATTCAAGCCCAGGAGTTCTATGAGGCAGAAGTGGAAAATATCATGATAGCCAAGAATGAAGAAGGTTTCATAAACAAAGATTTTATGAATCAGAATAAAAGGCTGATTGAAGAAATGAAATCTCAAGGCTATATCGGAGATGACTGCCTGAAGCATTGGGAGAAGAACAAGATCAAGTGCAAAATTGAGGTGATAAATCCCAATATAAATATTGAAGATAAGCCTATAACTGCACAAACACCTCAACAGAAGAAAGAACTCCAGAAGCACATTGATGAGCTGCTATTGAGAAAGGTCATCAGGCCTTCAAAGAGCAGACACAGAACAAATGCATTCTTGGTGAATTCAGGAACAACAGTGGATCCAATCACTGGAATTGAAACAAAAGGAAAGCCAAGACTGGTATACAACTACAAGAGGTTGAATGATAATACATTCAAAGACCAATATTCATTACCAGGAATTAATGCATTATTGAAGAAAGTGGGAAATGCCAGAATATATTCAAAGTTTGATCTCAAGTCTGGATTTCATCAAGTGGCCATGGAAGAAGAGTCCATAGAATGGACAGCATTTATGGCAAATAATCAGTTATATGAATGGCTGGTAATGCCATTTGGACTCAAGAATGCACCAGCAATATTTCAGAGGAAAATGGACAACTGCTTCAGAGGAACAGAAGACTTTATCGCAGTTTATATTGATGATATATTGGTTTTCTCTGAAAATGAAGAGGAACATGCTGAACATTTGAAGAAGATGCTGAAAATATGCAGGAGAAATGGGCTGATTCTAAGCCCAACAAAAATGAAGATTGGTGTGAAGGTAATAGATTTCTTGGGAAGCACAATTGAAAATCATCCTATTGACCTTCAACCACATATCGTCACGAAGATTGCAAACTTCAGTGATGAAGAAATAGCAACACAGAAGGGGTTAAAGTCTTGGCTGGCATTGCTGAATTATGCCAGGGGACACATCAAAGATATGAGCAAAATATTAGGACCCCTGTACCCTAAAACAAGCTTCAAAGGAGAAAGAAGACTGAATCACCAG
The DNA here is from genome assembly GCA_001602275.1 of Zoysia japonica. Classification (NCBI taxonomy): domain Eukaryota; kingdom Viridiplantae; phylum Streptophyta; class Magnoliopsida; order Poales; family Poaceae; genus Zoysia; species Zoysia japonica. The sequence continues at coordinate 662,552 of BCLF01000041.1, forward strand.
GATTGGAAGATAATCAGAGAAATGAAGGAAAAGGTGATAAACTTGTCCAAATTAAGCATCCCCCCGGAAAATGCATACATAATCATTCAAACGGATGGTTCAATGGATGGATGGGGAGGAATATGCCTCTGGAAGCCAAAGAAGGATGATCCCAGATCTACTGAGCAGGTATGCAGATACGCCAGTGGAAAGTTCTCAAAGCCTAAGTCCACCATTGATGCAGAAATCTTTGGAGTTATGAATAGTCTGATTAAATTCAGATTATATTATTTGGACAAAAGAGAGATCATCATCAGAACAGATAATGAGGCCATTGTAAAGTATTACAATAAAAGCACAACCAACAAGCCTTCGGAAGTAAGATGGATCCAATTTATAGATTACATTTCAGGTGCAGGGCCGGAAATAATTTTCGAGCACATTAAGGGCAAAAGCAACGTTTTGGCAGACCTCCTGTCAAGACTCAACAAAGCTAAAACAGTACAACCCAAGCAAGTACTGATGATTGCCGGTGCCCTAAGGGAGATAAATTATGAGGAAAATCATCCTCATATGGAGAAGATTATTGAATGGGGAAATAAAGCCCTGAATGAAGAAGTAGTCACAATGGCAAGGACGGATATACCACTCCTCTGTGCATGTAGGAGGCCTGCAATCAGGCTAACATCAGAAACGGCAAGAAATCGGAAGAGGCCATTTTACAAATGCGCCTACAATCAGTGCAAGTGTTGGTATTGGGAAGATTTAATTGAAGAATATGTGGAAGCCAAAATTCAGGAGGCTCATGAAACCTGGATTTTAGAAAGAAGACGTCAATTTCAAACAAGAATCCCAACGGTTACACTTGCTGATCTGAAAAGGAAGCAGGAAGCCTCAACGTCACAAGAAGAATGGTGTGATTACACTCCCACACCAGAAGCCATGTCTCCGATAAGAGTAGAAGATGCCCTGGATATGATAGACGTCAGCAACGACGACTAAGCAAAGGCAGCGGAGCATGAACTGGACCCATACCAGACTGGAGCGCACCCAGATCTGTGACAGGGTATCAATTAGTGCGGTGGGTGGATCTGTGAATTCACTTTATGTAAAGAGGTACCCATAAAGCCCTCATAAGTTTTCTTTTCGGCCTGCGTGCCAAAGTTGTGTAAGGACGATGCTGCGTCACGTCCAACTTTACTTTCGGCGAGGTGCGATGCTGCGTCACGCACAAGCCACTAGTTGTGTCGGCCACGATACCAAATGCTTTGCGTAGCTGCTAAGCAAAGGGGTCAGGCCTTCTCCTATATAAGGGAGAGTTGTAAGCTCTTACGAACACACACCCCACCAAGGTGAAATTCATTTGAGCACTCTTGCTTGAATAAACTCTCAAGTTTCCGCACAAACTCTGTTCCAGCTTCTTAGTAGTTGAAATAGACGAACCGAAGACTGAGAAAAAGATCCTTAGAGAGAGGCTAAACCGTGGGTGAACCTCTCTCACCCGTCTGAGTGTCATCTTCTTCATCATTGTTTTCTTCAACTCCCACCACCTTCTGAGAGCTGCAATCTAAGAAGTCTTCCATTTGCATGATTAAGCTTTTAATCTCATCATGCTCTTCTTCTTCATCGTCTGACCAACCAAATTCTTCGATGTCTGCCATCATGGCTTCATCTTCTGAATTATACTCAATTGGTTTGGTGGACGAGCTAGCCTTGTAGTTGTTGAATCTGAATGATGTAGAACCATCATAATTATGTGATTCATGCACCTCCGTTGGCTCCATTTGTACCTCTATTTTGGAATGAGAGATATTCCATTCTCCTCCTCTCAAGGCTTTCACAGACTTCTTTTGTACATCAATGGCTTTTATTCTTTTTGTCTTGAGGTAGGAGACTACCCCATCAATCTTGTTTTTAATCCAACATTAGAGGTGTTGGATAGCCTTGCTGTTATTATCCTTTCCAAATGGAGATTTGCTTCTCCATTCCAGCCATCATATCCCTTAGTTTTGATTGCCAATTGTATTCCTTGATAGAAGTCCTTCAAGGTTAGCATGAAATCTGGGAGCACATAGATGAGTTGTGCTCCTTTACTAAGGTCCACTTCCATGGATGCTATTGTTCTTGCTGGAGTTTCTCTGCAATCTCGGAAAACTATGAAAACCAGTTTTCCAGACCAATTCTGATGCAACGGTTGTATCCTTACTTGCATTGCGCCAAGATGGATATACCGCATTCCTGCCTGCTCCAGTTGCTCAAAGCTTTCTTCTCTCAAGAATGTCAGATTTAGCTGATTGTCATTTATGACGCAGATATCTTGAGAAGTTCTTCCCACAAAAACCTTGTGATGAATGTCATCACTTCTTGGTGAATATATTACTTCAGCTGGGAAGGCTTTTGCTCTTTTCTTCAAAGATTTTTCCAGCTCAGCTTCTGGATTCATAATCATTTCCAGTGTTTGTTCACTGGCATTTCCTCCAAAGATTGTTCTTAAGGCCAGTGCTTTTGAAGCAATCTTCTGCGCAGTATAGAGAGCATGTCTCTTTCTTTGATAATCCCTGATTTGATCATCAAGGATTGCTCCATCTTCTGTAACTGTCCGAGTGGACGAGTTACGAATACCAGCTCTTGTATTCATGATATTGTTTTTAGTAGATCAAAGGGGTTTTTGACTACTTTGAGTTTCCCCTTTTCTTGAGTTTCTGGTATTGCCTCCTTGGTCTTGAGATTTGAGATCTTGTCAGTCAATTCTTCAATTGACTTCTCAATTCCAGAGGATGAAGGTGCTCCGACCTTCTCTTCAATTGCCTTGATTCTTGCTTCAAGGCCGTCAAGCTTCGCGTGTAGCTGGATGATCAGCTGTATGATGGTATTTGCTTGCTTGAGTCCGTCTCGAGTTGATTGCCCTTCTGCGATGAAACCAACCGCAGAATCCCCGTAGATATTTTTTGTCTTCTCAAGGGCCTGAAGATAGTCTTTGTTGGCTATGCTCATATGAGGCTTGCCACCATAGACTTCACTTCCTTGATTTGAAGATGTGCCTTCTCAATAAGCTCCTCCAACTTTTCCAAAACCACCTTTGACTGTTTTTCAACAATCTTGGGTTGTTCGGAAATTTCCTCCACGAGCTTCTGTACGTCAGCCTTTGATAGAGGTTTCTCTTTAACCAAGAAGGTTTTCAGAGAATTAACCTCGTCCGAAAGACTTTTGACGTCCTTCTTTAGAGCTTTCAGTTCAGCTCTTTGAGACTTCACAATCTCCGTTGCCTCGTCGAGTGAGGCTTTTAGCTCCTCCTTTTCTCCTGCTTGGTTAGTCTTCAGCACAGTATGATAGATATCCAAGCAAGTTTTCAGAATCAAAGAGTGAAAGATGTCACTCCTACAAGCACTAATCAGTTGGTTGTAAGCAAGGAACTTGTTGTTTGGGATCTCCTTGCTTAGAGAGAATACTTCTTCTACCCTAAGGTAGTCGAAGTTTGCTATCTTCCTGTTGGAAGATATCCAGTCAGCAGCGACCTTTTCCAAGAGAACTTTGTGATTTGCGTCTTTGAGAGACCTCAGCAACGCAGGGTTCATGCAAATTAGCAAGGTTCAAATTCTTATGGCTAAAGCAGATAGGAGTACCCTTTGGGATGCTTTCTAGTCTTCCAGACTTCTATTCAGTTCCAGAGGTTCCGGTTCTTCCTTAAGTCTTACAGGTCTAGATTTTCTCCTTCTTTCCCTTTTCCTATATACTGGTCCTACTAATAAGCGGCTTCAGGAAGGCTTGCGTAAGCAGTTCTTAGTGATGATACCTAGTTCCAAGCAGTAGCATACAATTCTGGGTTCCGAATTATAGTTTCCTGGGAATTTTCAGGACTTCTGGCTCTTTTCCCCTAAACGGCCATCTGCCTCAGCGGGTACTTTTGTCCTCCCTGATCCCTATTCTTTCCAGTACTTTTATAACCTTTGCCCAAAACCAGAGTCTGCTTGGCTTTCAGTATGAACTAAGCTTACTCCGCATTAACGTTCTCCCCTAGAACCACTTAGTTTTTGGACCAAAATATGTAGGCTTCAGGTAAATATGGAGATATTTTCAACCTTTCGACGTATCAGAAGAAAGAATTTGCACAAATAGTTGTCCTTATGACTATTAGCAGAGCCCTCAGGCTCCTATCTTAAGGGACTACTCAGCCATACCTGAATCCTTAGCGACCTTGCTCTGATACCAGACGGGCGAGAGAGGTTCACCCACGGTTTAGCCTCTCCCTAAGGATCTTTTCCTCAGTCTTCGGTTCGTCTATTTCAACTACTAAGAAGCTGGAACAGAGTTTGTGTGGAAACTTGAGAGTTTATTCAAGCAAGAGTGCTCAAATGAACTTCACCTTGGTGGGGTGTGTGTTCGTAAGAGCTTACAACTCTCCCTTATATAGGAGAAGGCCTGACCCCTTTGCTTAGCAGCTACGCAAAGCATTTGGTATCGTGGCCGACACAACTAGTGGCTTGTGCGTGACGCAGCATCGCACCTCGCCGAAAGTAAAGTTGGACGTGACGCAGCATCGTCCTTACACAACTTTGGCACGCAGGCCGAAAAGAAAACTTATGAGGGCTTTATGGGCACCTCTTTACATAAAGTGGATTCACAGATCCACCCACCGCACTAATTGATACCCTGTCACAGATCTGAGTGCGCTCCAGTCTGGTATGGGTCCAGTTCATGCTCCGCTGCCTTTGCTTAGTCGTCATTGCTGACGTCTACCATATCCAGGGCATCTTCTACCCTTACCGGAGACATGGCTTCTGGTGTGAGAGTGTAATCACACCATTCTTCTTGTGACGTTGAGGCTTCCTGCTTCCTTTTCAGATCAGCAAGTGTAACCGCTGGGATTCTTGTTTGAAATTGACGTCTTCTTTCTAAAATCCAGGTTTCATGAGCCTCCTGAATTTTGGCTTCCACATATTCTTCAATTAAATCTTCCCAATACCAACACTTGCACTGATTGTAGGCGCATTTGTAAAATGGCCTCTTCCGATTTCTTGCCGTTTCTGATGTTAGCCTGATTGCAGGCCTCCTACATGCACAGAGGAGTGGTATATCCGTCCTTGCCATTGTGACGACTACTTCATTCAGGGCTTTATTTCCCCATTCAATAATCTTCTCCATATGAGGATGATTTTCCTCATAATTTATCTCCCTTAGGGCACCGGCAATCATCAGTACTTCTTTGGGTTGTACTGTTTTAGCTTTGTTGAGTCTTGACAGGAGGTCTGCCAAAACGTTGCTTTTGCCCTTAATGTGCTCGAAGATTATTTCCGGCCCTGCACCTGAAATGTAATCCATAAATTGGATCCATCTTACTTCCGAAGGCTTGTTGGTTGTGCTTTTATTGTAATACTTTACAATGGCCTCATTATCTGTTCTGATGATGATCTCTCTTTTGTCCAAATAATATAATCTGAATTTAATCAGACTATTCATAACTCCAAAGATTTCTGCATCAATGGTGGACTTAGGCTTTGAGAACTTTCCACTGGCGTATCTGCATACCTGCTCAGTAGATCTGGGATCATCCTTCTTTGGCTTCCAGAGGCATATTCCTCCCCATCCATCCATTGAACCATCCGTTTGAATGATTATGTATGCATTTTCCGCGAGGATGCTTAATTTGGACAAGTTTATCACCTTTTCCTTCATTTCTCTGATTATCTTCCAATCCTGGTGATTCAGTCTTCTTTCTCCTTTGAAGCTTGTTTTAGGGTACAGGGGTCCTAATATTTTGCCCATATCTTTGATGTGTCCCCTGGCATAATTCAGCAATGCCAGCCAGGACTTTAACCCCTTCTGTGTTGCTATTTCTTCATCACTGAAGTTTGCAATCTTCGTGACGATATGTGGTTGAAGGTCAATAGGATGATTTTCAATTGTGCTTCCCAAGAAATCTATTACCTTCACACCAATCTTCATTTTTGTTGGGCTTAGAATCAGCCCATTTCTCCTGCATATTTCCAGCATCTTCTTCAAATGTTCAGCATGTTCCTCTTCATTTTCAGAGAAAACCAATATATCATCAATATAAACTGCGATAAAGTCTTCTGTTCCTCTGAAGCAGTTGTCCATTTTCCTCTGAAATATTGCTGGTGCATTCTTGAGTCCAAATGGCATTACCAGCCATTCATATAACTGATTATTTGCCATAAATGCTGTCCATTCTATGGACTCTTCTTCCATGGCCACTTGATGAAATCCAGACTTGAGATCAAACTTTGAATATATTCTGGCATTTCCCACTTTCTTCAATAATGCATTAATTCCTGGTAATGAATATTGGTCTTTGAATGTATTATCATTCAACCTCTTGTAGTTGTATACCAGTCTTGGCTTTCCTTTTGTTTCAATTCCAGTGATTGGATCCACTGTTGTTCCTGAATTCACCAAGAATGCATTTGTTCTGTGTCTGCTCTTTGAAGGCCTGATGACCTTTCTCAATAGCAGCTCATCAATGTGCTTCTGGAGTTCTTTCTTCTGTTGAGGTGTTTGTGCAGTTATAGGCTTATCTTCAATATTTATATTGGGATTTATCACCTCAATTTTGCACTTGATCTTGTTCTTCTCCTAATGCTTCAGGCAGTCATCTCCGATATAGCCTTGAGATTTCATTTCTTCAATCAGCCTTTTATTCTGATTCATAAAATCTTTGTTTATGAAACCTTCTTCATTCTTGGCTATCATGATATTTTCCACTTCTGCCTCATAGAACTCCTGGGCTTGAATTGAAGCTATACCTTTGTAGATAGTGACCATCCTCCCTTCCAGTCTTATGCCTCCTGATAGGGATTGTATGAAGTTGCACCCTATGATCATATCTGTAGCTTCACCCATATCCAAATCTCCAACATAAGTTAAGGGTAAAAAGAATTGATGCCCCTAGGCATACAGCTTTGTTCTTTCCCTTACTTGTTTGTCAATGATTGTTACTGAATTTAATCCAGTAATTCTTGCCTTGAATTTGAATTCTTCATAGAATTTCCCATTGATTCTTTTTATGTTGATACAGGACTTGGTAGCTCCCGTATCCAATAGAGCTGTGAGAGTAGCTCTTTCTCCATCTTGGTTCTCCAAGTCTACCTTGAATCTGTATAGTGCATCTCTTCTGTTATTAGCCATGAGAGTGACTTCCTCATACTCTTCTGCCTGGCTTGCTTGGATTTCAGATATCCTAAGCTCTTGTAGGTCTTCCGTCAGATGCTTAACTTGCAATTTTAGCACTTCTTCATTGAGCCCTGATGAACTTGGCTTTCTATTCTTTTCTTGTTCATATAGTCCTTCATATAATTCAGCCTTGTTTTTCCACAGCTCAATTTCATCTCTTATTTCTGATGGAGTCTCTTCGATAGCTATAGGGTCTTCCTGCAGTCTTCTCTTTGTTTCTTTATGCTCAGCTATCTCCTTATTCAGTTCTTCCAATAGGGCTTCCTTTTCCCTCTTCAGTCTTGCATTTTCTTGCAGCAGATCTTTTACAATCATGCTGTAATTGATTTTTGGCTTAGCACCTTCTCCTTCTTCCCTTTTGATGCCAGTGATTGTAATTTTGTAGCAGTAATTTGAACATAAATGGCATACTGCTACCTTGCATTTCTTGCACATGATGTACTGGCCCTTTGGTGCTTCTGTGAGACATCTTTTGCAGATTCTACTCTTAGGCCTTTCGAAGTCCCAATCATGAGTGCAGTCATACTGCTTCTTTGTGACTTCCATTTGGTGCATATATCCACCTTTCGCACCAACGAGAAATGGCCCTTTCTCTTCATCTGTGTCTTCGTCAATGTCTGCCATGAAAGTATAATCATTTTTATACATTTCATTCCAATCCTCCCAACTGTTTGGCAGTTCAGGTAGTTGTTCATCATGGCTTCCAAGGTGAGCTTCATTCTCTTCACCTTCTGAGACACTGTATATATCTTCAATGTCTGATTCATTCTGTCCCACTGAGACAATATCCCATCCTTCGGGTATATGGAGTTCCGAAGCGATATTGACCCTGTCTTGTCTTTTCATTTGGCTTCTACAGTCCTTCATTAAGTGGTCTGGTGAACCACATGTGAAGCATCTGCAACCCTTATTCCTCTTCTCCAAATATTTCTTTCTTTCTATTCTGACATGGGACTGATGAGGCTTCTCTTTGTATGTTCTGGTTCTCCTTGTACCATATTTTCTGTATTTTTTGGTACCTTGGGGATTGATCACTGGGAATCCTTTGCAGAAGTTTAGCTTCTTCAGCTGTCTTTGGTGATTATTTTCTTCACATATTTCTTCCAGATAGTTATATGTGAACTCAATTCTCGCTGGTACATGAACATCCGTACCAGGATACTTCTTCGTGAATGCTTCCTTGATTCTTTCCCCCAATTTATCAGGAAGCTTGATGAAGAACTCGTCAGAGAGTTCTGTACTAGCCCACATTCTACCTGTTTGTGGTGCTAGGTTCCAATATGCGACCATGTATCTCATCAAAGCAGGATAAGATACTTCGTTGCATGTGAGAGACTTGATCCTTTTATATGCTGCATCTTGTATGCCAGTAGTACCTTGCTTGGGTACCTCTCCCAAGAGAATTCTTCTAATTTGGGAAAGCACATTTTGAGTACCATTGGTACCCGTTGCTTGATTCTTCAGTTCTTCAAATTCAGTGGTGAATTTCATTCTCCACTGTTGGAATGCAATTTTTTCCGTTTCTCCCAGAAGATTCTCGATTCTCAGGATCTTGTCTTCTGCAGTTTCAAAGCTTTGTGTTGCCAGGTAGTTCAATGTGATTGATTCCCATCTATCAAAGATCTTTTGATTCTTTCCAAGTGATAACACCAAAATTGCTCCGGTGCTATTCATAGTTGATGGGAGTGTGAACATTTGGGAGTCATCCTTCCATTTGCTGGATTTTCCCCCATAGTTCCCTTTTACCTCATTATAGTCTGTCCAGCCTTTTCTTTCTGAAGCTGGAGCATATCCTGGCATGTTTCCATCAAGGTCCATTCTTGCTGGCCCTGTTAATCCTGATGACGTTCCAGATGTGGAACTCATCCTTACTTCTTCCTTCTTCATGAATTCCTCGAGTTCCCTCAGAGCAGGATACTCGTCTTCTGTTTTGAGTAGGAATTCTGAGATGACACTTTGGATGTCATCTTCTTCATCATTGTTTTCTTCAACTCCCACCACCTTCTGAGAGCTGCAATCTAAGAAGTCTTCCATTTGCATGATTAAGCTTTTAATCTCATCATGCTCTTCTTCTTCATCGTCTGACCAACCAAATTCTTCGATGTCTGCCATCATGGCTTCATCTTCTGAATTATACTCAATTGGTTTGGTGGACGAGCTAGCCTTGTAGTTGCTGAATCTGAATGATGTAGAACCATCATAATTATGTGATTCATGCACCTCCGTTGGCTCCATTTGTACCTCTATTTTGGAAGGAGAGATATTCCATTCTCCTCCTCTCAAGGCTTTCACAGACTTCTTTTGTACATCAATGGCTTTTATTCCTTTTGTCTTGAGGTAGGAGACTACCCCATCAATCTTGTATTTGAATCCAACATTAGAGGTGTTGGATAGCCTTGCTGTTATTATCCTTTCCAAATGGAGATTTGCTTCAGTGGAAAACTTCTATGCTCAGCTCTCCACTGTTTGGCGTCAGGTTGATGGTCTGTCTCCGCCACTCTCACCTAGCACGTGTTAGTCGTGCAAAGGTTAGCAAGATGCACTGGAGGTTCGTCGTCTTCATGAGTTTCTAACCAGGCTGCGTGCTGAGTTTGAGCCTATGCGTGCTCAGCTACTTGCTCGTCACCCTTGTGTTTCTCTGATGGATGCTCTTGCTGCTATTCGTGATGAGACACGTCTTCGTAATACTGGTTTGTTGCAGTCAGCTTCTGTTTTGGCTGCTCAGTCTGTCTCTCGGTCTCCTACTGCTCCCCCAGCTGTGTCAGGAGGTTCAGCTCCTTCTGGAGGGGGGCGTGGTCTTCATTGTGACTACTGTGGTAAAGATGGACATGTTATGGAGTACTGCTTCAGGAGGAAGGAGGAATAGACACGTGCTCGTCGTTCTTCACAGAGGTCTGGCGGTTTTGATGCTGCAGGTTTTCAGAGGAGTTCAGCTGGTTCTGAGACACAGGAGTTTTTTAGGCTAGCACTCCCGAGCCGGGTCGTGACCCAGCACAGCATGAGGCGAATGACGGCGAGCCTTCAGAGTTGCAGTTGGCTGATTTCTTCACGAAGGCACAAACTCGATATCAGCATAGATTTTTCCTCTCCAAACTCAGTGTTGTTGATCCACCATGAGTTTGAGGGGGGGTGTTAAAGATGTGTATATGTCTGTATTTTCTATTTCCCTGAGGGGTTCTTCGTATATTTCCCTCACCTGTACCTCTATATATTGAGGCCCTTGGCCTCCTTCATGAATACAAGTGCTATTCATAACAATTACAACTGCTAAGAGATGACTAAAATGGACTGAAAAAGTGCAAATGTGACCTGAAATGTAGGCATGATAGCCAACATGATGTCTTCCTAGTACTACCTCCTCTATCCAACAGATTGAAACTCTGTAACTAGCTCATTCAACTATTGACAGAGAGACCTCACACTACACGACATCAAGGTATACTAACATTTATCACATCTCTAAGATGCTGAGTGCTGAGCTTTAAGAAATGGCTGACAAATAGCATTCCGCACTACAAGATATAATATATTTTCTGAATATGTATGTTGCTGGATTTGAACACTAACAGATCCTATGGTAATCTGGCTCTCGTGACATTATTCCACTATTTGTGGGATATGCTAATTCCTTCACAATTATGGACTTTTAGTTATGTGAGTGGCTTGATGATCTGAAATCTCATGAATTTAAAGAATTTATAACTAAGTTTTCCAAGAACCCATTGGTCTGATGAGAGATAGCCTATTGCCTTGTTTTATCCTTAAGAAACTTGTATCCATGAACAATGTAAGTAGTTTGTGTCAGGAACTAAGGAAAAGAATTGATGTTTTACCAAAGACAAAATTCAGAACAAACCGGTGTGCTGATATATATACTTAGAGCAACCACAATGTGCTCCAAAAGTAGTCCATAGTGAATATAAAATTTGCTATAGATATCAATGAACATAGTGGAAGTAGTCCATAGGGAGTCTATAACAAAACTATCCATAAGCTTATGGACTACCCATAAGAAATAAAAAAATTATTTTTCTTCTACTCTTACACTATGGCACAAGCTTCAACAACCAATCTGAAATATTTTCTATTATTTTTTATGTCATATGTCTATTGCCCACATTGTGAGGTTGTCCATAACTAAAGACTATTGTCAATGGGTCCCACCTAATGGACTACTTGTGGATGCAACATTGTGGTTGCCCTTAGCAATATAAGCAAAGTACGCAGGACACAAAGAGCCAAGCTATCTAATACATCTTACTCCTTAGGCTATGCTAGCCAAAGCCTTTATAGTATCATAACATTCTTTAGGACATATTATTCAGTCCATCAAGCTAGCATTCAAACTTAGGTTCAATATATTGCAAAACTTAGGAGCTAAATTAAGTGCACAATACAAAAATAATGATGAAATGATAATTATATAGTAAAAATGCATAAACGACAGTTGGCTATCATTAATGCCTAACTGGTTTCATCAATCATTCCATCATCTATGATGAGAGTAGTTGATCTAAGAGTACCCTATAAGCATGTATAGGTATCCCATAAGTATCTAACAGGTGTCATAGAGGTATCCGAATCATTTTTAGTATTTAAAAATTCTTGAAGTGTCCGATGTGTATCCAAGGAGTATCCAGAAGTATCCAGGAGTATCGGTATTGGATACGGTATCCGATACCGGTACATGAGTTTTGTGAAGTATCCGTGTTTCGTAGACTGACAGTAGTAAAATAGCTCCCACGTTCCATCAGTTAGCGAAGTAGATTTTTTAACTCATGTCTTAAAACATTAGACAAGATCATTTGGGACTGCCAGCACTATGTCAGAAATATGATAACATTTACTTAGTCAAGGTTGTGTGATGGATAATGTAGCTTATGTGGTAAAGTATGCATGTGGACTGTCTATCAAGAAGGATATCCTCAACCATTCTAGCAAACTAGCTTCAGATATCAAGATTCAAGCAAAGTTAACAAAAACCCATACATGAAACTTTTCGTCCAAAGAGTCAAAAGACAAAAGTATGCTTTTAAATTGAAGGAGTTCATACCTTGTACTCTCTCTTGATGCGTTCAACATATATATCCAAATGCAGCTCACCCATCCCTGAAATAATTGTCTACAGCCAAATTTTATGTTCTAGTAACTCCACGAAAGTATAAGTACAGTGGAAAAGGAAAACATTCAGACCTGACCACTCTCTGGATCCAAACCCACACGGAAAGTGGGATCTTCCTTTTGGAATCGGTTCAATGCTTTCGAAAACTGGATATAAAATGTTTACACCTGATATATTAAAATTCTAAACAATTGGAATTTTAAGGTGAGAAAATGATATACTTGTCCTCCAGAATCTTTAGATATAGGGGAAACTGCCAAGGACATCACTGGTTCAGGGACATTCATAGATGTCATAGTATATTTCACTGTTCCGTCTGTGAATGTATCTCCTGTTGATTAGAAAATAGAAAGTTAAATGCAGAAAGCTACAACATGTGGATACTTCACCTGGCTCTCAGATACGCGGCAGATATTTATCCCGCACGGATACGTATCGGATACACCTCAGATACGTATCCAATAAGTATCCGAAAAAAATAAATATAAAAAAATCGATACTTGGCAGGATACGTATTGGACAGTCGAAACCCGTCACGGGATACGTTTTGATCCAGCCAGAGTCATGGGCGGAGCTAGGATTTGGCCCAACAATGAACATAACCTTGGGCCATCCGTCCGTCGATCTGTTCAGAACGGCACGGCAGAAAGCAACACGAGCAGCCGCCAGGGAGAACGACCAGCGGGGCTAGGGTTTTGGCAGGAGGCGGCGTGCGAACCGGCCGGGCAGGCGGGCGGGGCAGCGGATCTGGCTTGTGGGGCTGCGGCCACCGGGCATGGGCAGCTGGGCGTACGGCCAGCGGGTCTGCGCTGCACCTCTGCGGGAGCACGGCTGCGGCAACACCTGTGGGCTGCTTGGGGCTGCGGCAGGCCGGCTGGCTGATGAGTGTCTCAGTGCCGGCACTGCTGCTGGCCTCCTGCTTCCTGCAGTGATTCGGCCGGCTGCGGCTAGGCCATGAAGCCAGAAACCGAAAGAGGCACCAGTTCCGGAGTTAATTCATCTAATTTAATTGCAATATATCATCAGATTTATTGATTTGGGCCTGTAAAATTATAATAGTTTTTACGCAATTGCGTTGCTCTACTGCAAAATGGTGAAAGATGAAGAGGGATGGAGATATTGCTTCCCTTTTTCGAAAAATTGCATAGACAATATTTAGTGTGTGGAGAAAAAAAAAAATTCTTCTGGCCCACCCTGAGTTTTGATCCTAGCTACACCACTGGCTGGAGTGGTGATACCGCAACCTGGGGCAGGGGAGGCGGCGAGACCTGGAGGGATGAAGCATAGGAGGTGGGGTGGCGGGCAAGAGGATCCCGTGGGGGAGGGAGGAGAGAGGAGAGAGGGGCGAACAGCAGCAGCGTTGCCGGTGGCCGGGAGGTCAGGAGAGGGTGAGCGGCAGCGAGCTGCCGTGAAATCCTTGGGGAGGAGCTGCAGCAAGATTCGAAGGGAGGGGTGAGCTGCTAGAGAGAGAGAGAGTGAGAGAGAGAGAGAAGGGGGGGGGGGTGACTGGCTTGGCTGGTGGCGGCTGGGGCCTGGGATGTGGAGAGAATGCGGAGGTGAGTTGTATTTATATCTACGGCTGGTGGCGGCTGGGCTGGTTCACGTTGAGCCTCTGTTATGGCCCAAATTTATTTTCTTCTACTTTTTAGTTGTTACATTGTATGATTTATTTTTAAAAAATATATATATTAACACATATCCATGTATCGGGTTTTTTGATAAAATGCCATACTGCCGTATCCGTATCCACCAGATACCGATACATGTATCCGTATCCGTGCCAGATAGGTAGAAAGAATATAAATAGATTAGGAGAAGCATTGTTTACCTGATGCACAATCAACACCAAAGACAGCAACAATTTGACCAGCATGTGCTTCTTGAATATCCTAAATTGAACAACGAAAATAAAAATACTAATTACTAACCCTAAACTTTGATACGCAGATAAAATTGCTTGCATCCGATTGAAATCAATACTGAATTTGGTGTAACTTACTTCCATCTCATTGGAATGCATCCTTACCAAACGAGGAACCTAGAACAAGTGACAAACAACAGACATACAGATAAGACAACAAACAATAATTGAACTGATCAAGAATTCAGGCATCTAATAAATTTCCCTGATATTAGTGGTACCTGCCACCATAATGTAATTTTGGACCTTTAAACAAATGAGTAAAAATAATATGTATATAACCAAGGAGATTAAAACTGGACTCAAGGGGGAAAGACCTGCCCCATGATATTCACTACAAGAAGCTAATGGAGGTAAACTGGATTCACAGCACAGTTCTAAGCTGTAGTATCCTGATCTACTGAAATAGATGATTTGATTCATAGGCCATACAGGCATATTTATACAGGATACAGGTAGGTTGTATATGGAACAACTGAAAGTAAAAATCCTGCTATAAATCAGGCAAAAGTTAACTACTATAATAACCTGACTAAGTTAACTTACTTGGTAAGTTCCTAAGCTACTCAGGGATACAACAATGCAGCTAGGTGATGCAGCCATACACAAGAAAGTGCTTAATCACCATTAAAGCTAAGACTCTAATATAAGAAGCACCGGAAACTGGCTGCTCCAATATGGAAAAGTTCGAATATCAACTGGAATAACAACCTCTTGTTCTTCCGAATGATGGAACAAGCAAAAAGCATGTACCAACAAGTCAATTATTCTTGGAGATCTTCATGGTTACCTCTTGGAATATTTGGAAGCAGCGGAATGGCTTCATTTTTGACAATCGACCACCGAGTTTCAGCCCGTGGTCTCTCTTTCAGAGCAGATTGTCTTCTTCAAGCTCCAAGACTCTCGAGTGACAATAATCTTATTTTCCTCTCTCTTTTAGCCTCTATTTGAAGTTTCCTCTCTGTTTTTTCAATTTTTTTGGTTTTCTGTCCTGGTTGGGCTCACCATGAGCCTAGAACTTTTGCCCGTAAGTATGTTCTACCTTTTTTTAGGGTTAATAAAGTGCACTGTGGAGACTCCCTTGCAGTGGTGTTTCTTTCACAAAAAAAAAAAGGAGCCGTCTTGTATGGATCAGGCCTTAACATGTGCTTTCCGACCCATGCCCCTTATAAAGGGTCCATCATCCATAGGTCACATAAGTCATGTTTTTTGGGAAACTAGCGAGTTGCCTTTTTTTTTTTGTGAGATTCAGGGTTTGAATGAACTGGTTGGTAGCCTCATAACTGGAGGTCAAACCATGTAATCATCAATTTTGAAAACTAACATTCCATAATCTCTAATTTTAAACTTGAACTGAGACACTCTACACTCAAGTTGTAGACACTTTAAATAAAAGAAAACTATAGGACGGAAAGTATAGGTTTAGACAACAAATTGTTTCCGATTTTTTTCAAATCTAAAACTGAAAATGGGAAAATAAAGCACCAACTAGTAATTTCAAGTTCCCTCAGAAAAATTTGCTATTTCAAAGTAACTAATTTTGCTTGTACTAAGCAAGAAAAATACTATAAATATACTAAACTATTACGCCTTGAAATGGTAACCATTTCCATTGTGCTATAGTGCGCAATTATTACTGCCATTACTACTTTACTACAAATACAAAAATACAATAGCCATAGTGTGAGCGAGCACCACATCAGCAATATAAACGTCATCTTTGGACAGCCCGGTGCACATAGCTCCCGCTTGCGCAGGGCCCAGGGAAGGGTTCAACCACTTTGGTTTTTTGGACGCATCCTTTCCCTGCAATTTCTGCACGAGGCTGTTTCTAGGACTGAAGCCCCCCCCCCCCCCCCCCCCCCACTCTTTAATTCTAAAGCATATTCAACCCATAATCTTCTATGTTCCATAAAAAAAATGAAATATAAATGTCTATCAGATGGAATTTGGAGTTGCAATCAAAACTTACTTTGATTTTCTTCCCTGTATTGACATTGTGTATGAAGTCGCCCTTCTTTATCACACCGTCATAGATTCTAGAAAGAAGGAAAATAAGAGTAACAAATTATTTAGTTTAGGAACAAAACACCATAGTAGAAGTAGTTTCCACTATATAATGATATATCAGCACGACGAAGCAACAGAGCAGTAAGTGGATCACCTTAAATACGTCAGCTGACCAAAACGGCCTTCCTCAAGCTTGAATGCTAATGCCACAAGAGGCTCAGCAGGAGTTCCAGCTAATAATACCTAATATGAAGCCAAAAATAGTAAACATAAAAATAAAAGTAACCATAGATCTAAACAGGTTTGTTGTTAAACATGAACCAGGATAATTGCAAAATGCACACAGTTACAAAAAAACTTCTTAAAACTTTCTTAACTCCACACACATTTGACATAACCATCTCTGATCATTTTTAGTCTCGCGCTATGAGCGTGATGGAAGGTGTTCAGAAGTGCAACGAAAAGTTAATATCATAATACAGTTATAATATTTAGGGTATTGTTGAAATCTTTGGTACCTTCTCTTCCGATTTGTTTTGATCAAGAGCATAGTTTTCAACCTCCATTGGGCATGGTAGGTAGTCAAGAACACCATCAAGAAGCGGTTGAACACCCTGCAAAACCAATCAAAAGGATCAAAGAGAGTGAGCTCTAAAACAACAAGAAATCATCTTATGAAACATTTTGCTCTAGCACAAATTGTAGAGCTGCCAAATTGCAGCAGCTTGTATAGCAGCAATTCTCCCTCTGCTTGTTTAGTTGATTCTGGTTAGCTCTAACCGGTGAAAAAAATTGCAGGCGGAGTAGTTCATTAAAGGTTTAACAATCAGCCACCCCCAGAGAGAGAGAGAGAGAGAGATAAGTGCAGATGTGGTTGGCTGGGGTATGGCTGAAATATTTAACCGACTTGTAAGCCATTAAACAGCTCAGCTTTGTTCTGAATCATCACCTTTTCTTTACAGTCTTACAATTAACTAATATGCAAGAAAAAGTGTACAGTATTGCAAGAACAAATTCTTCAAATCAATCTGCTTCAAACCAGATAAACAAACCCATACCCACTTTGTAGAAAAGCAGTATATATATCCATCATTTATTTAAACACCTATTTAGCTATCCACTGAGCACTTAGTAAGTACAGTTAACTTCTAAAGCATAATTATTACATATCTTAAATGAAAGTTTTCAGGAAACACAAAGTTTAGCATTCATCATCAAAGGTAATATGGATTGTTTTAGAACTGGAATTCAAGAAAATCGACATAAATTTGCTGCCACAAACCTTATTTTTGAATGCACTTCCCATGTATACAGGTATGAACTTACGAGCCACTGTTGCTCTTCGAATAGCAGCCTGGGTAAGAAAATATGGCATAAAAAGCATGAAATAACTTTCGAACAATTAGGAAATAACATGTCATCAATTTGTTAATATCCTGTATTTTCTGATATACGAAATCAGAAAAAGGAAAGACATTATAGTCAATTTGACCATAACATTTACAAGATGCCAGCTCAGAAGTAACAAAGTGTGACACATGCTATTGAACATATAGAAGCATTTTAGAAGATAGAGCTAGTATTTGAGCGCCATACTGTGTCTAGTTCAGCTTTGCTCTTTGCTTGGCAGCTAGATCAGCATCAGAACATAGAGTAATAAGTCAGACTCATTTTTCCAATGATGAAGTTTCTATTTATATGAATTGACTAAAAAGCATTCTAAGTAAATATTTCATCCATTCTTAAATTGTTGTGATTAGGACCACAATGCTAGTTCAAATTTGGAACTAAGTTGTTGCCGTAGTGACAAGAGTTTCGAGAACGGAGGGAGTATACCTGAACAATGATGATGAAAACAGGTAAACAGTTAATGGACAAATTATATCTTATAATATCTTAAGAACAAAAAATGAGTAATGTAAATTTGAACAAACCTTAAGCTGATTAGCTTCTATTGGCTCATCATTGAGAAAAGCTTCAGCAAGCTGATCATCTACTTCAGAAACAACTTCAATAAGTTCACGCCGCTTCTCCATGACTAACTCTTGCATGTTTGATGGGACATCAGAAGCAGTAACATTTTGGCTGCATATTATAAATAAGATGTGTCATCCAAGATTCCAAATAAAAATAGCCCTGAATATCGAATTCATCTAGAGAAGAAGACTCACCCACTAGAACCCTCAAACTTTAAAGCCTTCAATTCTACAAGATCAACAAGGCCCTCAAACTCCTCTTCTAATCCTATAGGCACTTGTACAGCTGCATTATGGTGCCTGAGCTTGGAGCGTGCCTGTGCGGGGGGGGGGGGGGG
>BCLF01000041.1:681693-713509 GCA_001602275.1 Zoysia japonica
AAGGTGGGGGGGGGGGGTAATTTTTAAAACTTCATTGACCACACGAAAAGCAAACTAGCGGTCTGGACAATGGAAAATAGAAGAAAATGCAAATATTCAACGAATGTTGCTTGTGATGTTTGAACGAGCTCACTGACTATTCTATCCACTGAACTTAAGTTCAAGTGACATTCATGCAGGATGCATAGATATAATTTTTGTTTAAGCATTCCCATGCAGATAATAAAACCCTGACTGATGGAATAAAAGGAGTGTTCATAATAATGTCATGTTCTGGTTCACCATGACAATTTTCCTCTGAGTTAAAAAAAAAAATCTGAACACATGAATACATCAAATGGAAAAAAATAAAAAAAAACATATTACTACTCCCCCTGTTCCAGTATATAAGCATAAGCATTTCTGGCTATGTTTTTGGGTCCAGGTTCACAGCATCTCCTATGCATCCAGGTGCACAGGAGATGCACCCAGTACATGGCCACAAATGCTTATGATCTGGAAAGGAGGTACTATTCACTTGGATGGTAAATGATTTTTCAGTAGTGCTCGAGTATAATCTGCACTTCTGATAAATGCTCACCTGGTTAAGAACCTTCCATGGATCCGCCCCCATACGGTCTAACTTGTTAATGAATGCAACCCTTGGAATTTCGTATCTTCTCATTTGCCGATCAACAGTAATTGACTGACTTTGTACACCACCAACACTACATAGTACAAGTATAGCACCATCAAGGACACGGAGTGCCCTTTCAACCTCAATGGTGAAATCCACGTGTCCTGGAGTATCAATAATATTAACCTGCATTTAATTTACTGCATCAGCTTTCAAAATCCAAGAACGATGTAGTACAGTAATAATGTAAATTCAGAGAAATGAATCATCTGCATCGCCCAAGAACGTCTTCTTTCGTGATAATGATAAGTGATAACATGAAAAGATAACAATCGGAAGTTCACTCACGCTAGGTTTGTGCAAGCAGTTGGGAAAATATGTGGAGTGAAAGCATATTAGGGTAGCACAGCAATCAACCACTTACTAGAGCCACAAATATTTCATGATTAAGAAACCACTAGTCATATGTCAGCTTCCAAAGATGTTCCTTTGATAATATTCTTCTCTCATTGGTGAGGGCCAAAAACTGATTGTAGAGAACATATCACTATCTTGAAGATGCGTGTTGTCAAACTGTCTCAGTTTTCCATACTTTCTAAGGCTGCTCTATCTACGGCCTTAATAATCCACATTTCCCTAGGTTACAATCATTTTTTTTCCTCCCTTTCTCCTTCTCTTTTGCTTTTCTATGAATCAAATGATATCAAAACTTCTCACAATTTCAGACTCCCTTTGGTACATTTTATACTGACAGGCATATTGTGAGAAAAAGCGAATTACATCATTGTAACAAGCAAGCCAGCACAACGCAAACCTTCCTTCCTTCCTAATCCCTACGAGCCAAGTTTAATGTGGCGGTGGTTACTACAGTGGGCAATGGGCAATCAACCAAATTTTGGACTGATCGATGGTTGGACAGCAAGACCCTAGCTAAGCTTGCACCTCATCTCTTTGCTATCATCCCAAAGGGGAGAACCAAGCATGGTTGCTGATATAAAAGGATTGCTGGTACTGTAGCTACCGCGACACTGTATCAGATTGGTTACTGTAGTGCCGCTGCCAAGTTAGGTTATTTTAGGATAAGATCAATTAGTTAGGATTAGGGTTGTCCCTACCTCTATATAAACAAAGGCATGGCTGTTATTTGGAGGCAATCAATGATGAAGAAACAATTCCCCAATCCCCCAATATCTCTCAAGCTCTAGGCAAAGCATAAGCCCTAATTATCCAAGCTCTAGGCAAAGCATAAGGCCTAATTATCCAAGCTCTAGGCAAAGCATAAGGCCTAATTATCCAAGCTCTAGGCAAAGCATAAGGCCTAATTATCACCACCATTACAGCTTGACTTCAAATGAACAGCAAAAAAAAATGGAAAAACAGCCCAATGTGATGACCATGACACAAATGAAGTTTTAGAGAAAAAGAAAGCCAGTGATACTGTACAAACATCTACCAAGATCTCACAGTAAAATAAAAGAAATGGCAAAAACAAACTACTATGTTGCATAACAATATATCATATCATACACAGGCTTGTACAATAAGTCATCTCATATTTTTTTTTTTAAAAGCCATCTCATACAGGTATCCATATGACCAATAGAAACAACAAATTGTTACGGTTCCAGATTCTATGAGAATCAAAAATGTTTCAGTTTCAGTGTAGAAACAAATCTAGCCTGAAACAGAATCACTTTTGGAACCGTTTGGCAAATTTTAGTGATTCAGATTCAACAAAGAGAGGAGAAAGATTGAAATGACTGATATACCCTTGGATGTCTTGTGTTGCTTTTTAGGGCCAAATGATTTGAAATGACATTACAAAATGCACATCTTCCTTGTATTAAGACGCAAATTACCACACTCTAGCATGCAAACAAACAGCTTGTAAAGGCACGGCCAAATAGTTCATGTATATAGCATACAATTATGCAAACAAATCATCTAGTGTTCTCATTTTGTAGTATTCGACCAGTAAACAAACAGATAGGAGAAGAGAAGGTACATTGGCCGTCCTTGATGCTTATCGGCTCGCAAGCTGTGAGGAACGGTGGGTTTCTGACGAGGAGTGGAAGCCGAATCTATTGCCAGCAGTGGAGGAATATCAACCTGCTTCTGGTGCTAGTGAAGAAGCTTACGCATGGTACAGAAACTAATCCAGTGGCATCACGGGTAAAAACAGAAATTTGCTGCGGCAAATGAAACAGCAGAGCCAATTCGGTGCCGTTTCATGCCCCCACTTCAAAAACATGAATCGTTTCTATTCGTTTCAACCTTCAAACAATTCTATTTTTCTCTGTTTGGCTTGGTTTCAACTGATTCAGCGTAAAATCTGGAACGATTCTTGTAGCCAAAGGCATCCTAAACAGATTCACTAAGAAATCATAAACAAATAATGCTTACCAGATAGTTTAGTAATTACAATCCACGCTGAATTAGAGAAAGGTACTTCATGTAGAAGTGTTTGTGCACACCTGATACAATGCAAATCAAATATATCGAACTGAAAACAAATTTTGGTAGCCAACCACTACATGTACATGTACTACCTGGTATATCAAATACAATAGGGTCTTACAACTAGTGAGATTTTATAGCCTAGACTAGACTTTTAGGGGTTCACCACGGAATTTGTTTGGCAGACCCACAGGGTATGCCGGGTGGGCCATGGCATACCCTGCTGCTGGGCCATCCAAAGCACTGATTAGGCTGTAAGCATGCAACTAAGCCAAGAAAATTGGAAATATCACCCGTAACAACCAGCTGCGCACGCATCAGCGGAGGTAAATGGCCGCAACGGGTTCAGCGGCGCATACGCACCCATATCCGGCGGAGGCGGAGTCCATCCATTCTTACGATTCTTTCAACAGAACTCACGTGGAGGAAAGAGCCGATTCGTAGATCGAGACCTCGAATTCTTGACCTGTGGATCAACTGACAGGGTTACATTGTCACTGTCATCAAAATCCAGCCAGGCTTGCATCCGGCGTCCGATTAGTTCATGAATTAAAATGGCAAGATTGAGGTCGACAAGGTCATCGACAATTTTCTTAGGTGATCTAATCTTTACGATGGAGTTTGGGATAATAGAACTAATCTTTCTAGAAAAAACAATTTTGCTTGTGTATCAGGAAGTGGGAGGCCAGTCAAATCACGAATTAGACATAAAAAACATAGTCATTACATGTGAGTTTTCTATCACCAAATGAATATGTGCGATAGTATTTTGGATTATTGTCCAATCACATTCATCGAGTGGGATACTTTCTTTAAAGTGGATTTAGACAATATAACCAATATATTCATATCTTAGAAAGTGGCGTTTATAAATGATATTGTAAGTCTCTCTTATGATTATATTTCAAACTATCAATATCACATTTGAGTTACTTATATTCTAATATTTTGAATTAATGACTTAGTGTATTTTGAATTAATGACTTAGTGTGATATTTAGTGCCTACATACCAAATTAACTTGTAAATTTTACAATTGGTTAATGAATTAGTAAATGGTTTTACTGAGTTGCATATGATTTTTTTTAGCGGCATACCCTTTGGTAAAATCCTAGGTCCGCCACTGGTATGCATCTAATATGTAGCATCTGGATGATGAATAGTTGCATACAGAACTTTATGTGATGAAGTTTGGTACAGGCCAATCAAGTTCACTGTGTTATCCGTGGGGTAAAGGTGAAGAAGCGAAGTTGGTTCCAATAGAACTCAACTAGAAGCATATGGGTCCTTACTTCATAGAGAATCGTCCCAAAGATGATCCATCCAGCAACAACGAAATCACAGTAATCGAAGGTGGCAGAGCAAAGAGAAATGGACCAAGCAGGAGTAAAAAAATGTGAGAAGAGGATTAAAACTAACGAACCTGGTACCCCTTCCAGGTGCAGTAGGTAGCGGCGGACTGGATGGTGATGCCCTTCTCCCGCTCGAGGTCCATGGAGTCCATCTTGGCGCCGACCCCGTCGCGGCCGCGCACCTCATGGATCTCGTGGATCCGGCCGGTGTAGTAGAGGACCCGCTCCGTCAGCGTCGTCTTCCCGGAGTCGATGTGCGCCGAGATACCGATGTTCCGCATCCTGTCCATCGACTCCCGCCACCGCGCGACGTCCTTATCGTCTCGCGCCCGCAGCACCGATGCCGACGACATCGCCCGCCGGGCCG
Organism: Zoysia japonica; assembly: GCA_001602275.1. Classification (NCBI taxonomy): domain Eukaryota; kingdom Viridiplantae; phylum Streptophyta; class Magnoliopsida; order Poales; family Poaceae; genus Zoysia; species Zoysia japonica. Next base: position 686,485 of record BCLF01000041.1, read on the forward strand.
ATGCGGTCGCAGCCGCGGCTACCGGCGAGGGTGCGTCGGCTATGTGAGGCTGGAGGAGGAGGGAAAACGGCCGGAATGAGGAGAGGAGGTGGGAGGCGGAGCGCCGAGCCATGGCCATCGGTGGCGGAGGCGGCGGCGTTGGGTTTTGGAGGTTCAGTTGCACAAAAACCCTAGACCGTGATCCGAGTGACCGCTACGAGTGAATAGTGACACGATGCGGAACAGACGGACGTGCACACTCGGACGCCGTGACGGCGGAAAGCGGACCGATCGATTAATTTCATAGTCCATGTCATTATACTCTTACTGGAAAATTTGAAATATTGTGATTTACTCCCTCATCTGTTTGGAATCGTCACGATTTATTATAAACTAATTTATGAATGTAGTTTATATATATATATATATATATATATTAGTTTAGAAAAAAAATTGAGGATGTTTGTAAACTAATTTATATAAACTGCAATTCAATTTTTTATTGTATAATGACTTTTCCCATCCCTTAATAGAGGTTACAGTTGCGTAATTTTTTTAGAGCAACACATCTTTTGAAATACATAAACTTGTAAAAGCTAGGTTGAAACAGTTTATGAGTTTATAATAAATTGGGATCTAGTTTTTATAAACTGGATAATAAGCTACCCTATTTAGAGGCTAACTAATTTATATAAACTAGTTTATTATAAATTGAGAGGATTCAAACAGAGTCTAAATTGATATTATTGTTTATTTCTAATATTATTTTTAACTATTTATTTTATTAAAAATATGGTAAATATAATATATTTTGTTATAATTGAATTTGTTATTGATGGTATTTGAAATGACTAATAATTTTACACATTTGAATAATTTTTAAGTTAGATAAAAATTTAAATTAATATTACAAAATTAATGATGTCAATATTTTAAAAATAGGTAAAATTATTTACAACAAACAGTCTACTACTTTTTCGTTAACTTGTTTTCTATTATCTCTGTTTTTAAATTATTAAAACCCTTGACTTCTAATTCTTTTTATTTAAAAATTTTATTTCAATGTGTAAAAATTTTAGTCACATTTTTAAATACCATTAATAATAAAAAAATAATAAAAAGTTTTATATTTGAATAATTTTTAAAAATAAAATAAATAATTAAAATTGATGTTACAGTGTCAAATAATTTAAAATAGAGAGAGTATTTTTTTTCTATTCATTTGGCCGTATGGCATCGACCAGGGCCAGGGCCGACCAGGCGGGCCGCTAGAAGCGACGCCGGTTAATCTTTGGTTCATTCAAAATCTTCCCAATGCGACCTGGCCGACCAGGCTCCCCTCCAGTCCAGTTTGCCCGGCGGCAAGAAGCCAGAAGACCATGGCGGAACCCTCCACCGCGGCCGCCGCCGTCCCGCCGTGGAAGCGGCGGCTGCGCGCGTACCACGCGACCTCTCAAATGTCGCCACAACAGCCCCATTCCTATGCTAAGAGTTGGGAGGCGGCTGAAAAGGTCCAAACGTCCAATAACCGGGCCGCGCCCGAGATTCCACGGAGAGGCGGCAGCGGGGGTGGGGACGCTGGGGCGGGGCGTCCGCTCAAAACCCCTCTGCGCCGGTCTCCGCGGCTCGCCAGCAGGGATCCGGAGCACCCCATTGTGATCGACGGAGCAGGCAAGGTTGGGGGGCTCTTCTTGGCTGCACGACTCGTTCTTTGCTTGTTTAGTTCCTCAAAAATTTGACACCACGTTTAGTAATCTTCATGTATGTTAGGCAAGGCCCAATATATTTCCACAGTAGCTGTCATTGTTCTTTCATCTTTGGGAATCAAATCAACTTGATGAAATCTGGCATGGTATATCACATTCAACTCGATGAAACTCGTGCTATCAATTCATACTCGTCCAACTAAAACTAGAGCACCACTTTATTTCTTTAATCTGCTTCTCAATTTTTTGTATTACTGTTTCAGCCTATTTCACATCTATTCATTTTCTTATATAAACAATATTTGCTATTTAAATAGGTTGAACCAATTTAATTGATTCTAACTTTAGAAATAGCATTGTAATATCTACTCACCATTGTAGGAGTGCAAGGGAAGGGATCATTCAGCAATCACACCTTTGCGGAGATCCCCACAGTTCAATATAGAGAATAAAAATTCAGCCACGTTGTTGGTGCTGCCAAATCCCCAGAAAACTGCTCATAACAGCAAGACTCGAAATGCCTCAAGGAAAGACATTAATCAAAGCAATCTAAGGAGGAGCCACAGAAATCCTGCAGTAAATCCTTTGCTGAGGCTGAAAATGCTTGAGGAACCGTTGTCGCTGGGTCAGACGTCCCAAGATATTCCTCTCCAGCACAAGAATGCAGATGTATCTCGCAGAAAGGTGCAGCAGAAAGAGCTAAAGGCTGATCATTGTGAGGTGGCGACAAGAAATAGGAAGAGAGGCACTGAAGGTAGGTCTTTGTCAGAGAGAAAAGGTTACCAGAAATCCCAATCAGTGCCCCCAGATTGCCTAGAAACTGCAGCTAGGAATGACACCGGAAAACTAACCGGCAGAAAGAGTGGAAATGATGCTTCTTCCATGGTCCAACCTAATACTGGGAATATGAAATTGATGAATATCAAGAACAACAGTGGAGAGCCAAGTGGGTTAGAAAAGGAAGGAAAAGAATCTTTTTGTGGTCAAGATGATTGGACAGAAGAGCAGGACATTGCATTGCGCCAGGCTTATTTCAGTGCTCGACCATCCCCACATTTCTGGAAGAGAGTTTCCAGAATGGTAAGTCTTTTGTTATTTGGTCTAGATGTTTGATTGTTTCTTTATAACTGCAAGAGCTGCCTGAAGAACAAATATGAGCCTAAAATGATTTTGCAGCTGTTTAAGAATTTCCAATTTTGATGCTTGTCCTTGTGTTGTCCGATATGTTTTACAATTATTACTAGTAGAAGTTATAAACTTGTTCAAAAATAATGACCATAATCCAAATCCAAGTGAACCAATACTGTTTTCTATCATCGCAATATGTATGGCGCTAATTGGAACTTGACAGACACAGTTCCTCAGTAGTTATTTCATGTTTTCCTTGCTGCTGCTTCCAGTTAATTTCCTGCTTTTTATTTAACATATATAAGACAAACCTTAAATATCCTATCTATTTTCAGGTTCCCGGACGATCTGCTGAAGAGTGCTTCAATAGAATTCATGCTGACCTCTCAACGCCCACACCAATTGCTCGTCCTAGAAGATGCAAAGCAAAGTTCTCCCCTCTTGGAAATTTTTCATTATCTGATCCAGAACTTCCGAATGTCTTGGAACCTACAATTGGAAGGCAAACAACTTGGAAACAAAAGAACTTAGCGCAGAAAACAGTGAGACGTTTATTGCAGAAGCACTGCCTCATTGACCAAGCTGAAGAGGCTGATCACTTTTCACTATTTGAATCCTCCCCGAGTGCCTTACAATTGAGCATTTCTTCTGAGGATTTTCATAGGACCCCACACAGTTGTATGAATTCAGATTCTCTACGCAAGTGCGGCGCAAGTACTTCTTTTCGAAAGAAATCATTTTCAAGAGTGAAAGTTAATAAAGATGAATCAAGCCCAGCAGTTCTGAAGCCTGTAAAGAATGCTATATTACATGAGAAGTACATCAACCAGCTTTACCGTAGAGAAGGCACAAAAAGGCCTTGCAGAAGGACTACAGGCTCTAAAGCTGCAGAGAAGGCTCATTCTGAGCAGCAACCTGGTGATCTGAAGGCTGCGAAAAATGCTCTCATCTCAGAAGCAACGGACTTCATAAGCCATTTTAAGAAGTTGCAAGCCAATTCCTTGAAAAATATTGTGGAAAATAGCGAAGATGATGAGATCGACCATATTGAATTTGATAGTGGTGATTGTTGACTGGTGATGAATAAGCAGGCTACTTACTGTATTGATTCCAAGCTGCCATCAGTGTGTTTATTTTTTTCAAGGATTAATTTGATACATGCCATTACAATTTTGTGAAATTTGAAATATGCCATTTGGACCCACGTGTCACTCACTTGCAGGGTCTTATCTGTCATTGACACATCAATGACATATTTTAAAGTTTGCAAAATTGTAATGACATGTATCAAATTCGTCCTTATTTCAACTGAACTACCAAATCTAGCTGTAGCCAGATTGAATGTTATCCAATGTCAACTAAGTCAAGTTGTTAATGTTTGTTGTCGGTAGTAAGGCTAATCAATTGTATAATTCTATGATTCCTTTTTGCTCAGAGCCATACGGTAATTGTGAAAGTGTTATTCTCGGTGCATTAATAAAGGTCAAATAGGATCTGAAGCGACATCATGTCAAAATTGAATCATGTTCCTTTGCATAAGTAACAACGCTTTGATAATGCCTGTTCTTAAAGAAACTATGAAATACAAATGCTGAAAATTTATGATCAGGCCATTAACTCCTTTCCATGAAATCGTGCTCCAGGGAATGGGAAATACAAGAAGTAATGTATATGGAAGGTTCCAGCATTTCAATTTATAAGTTTTATAAATTTCAACCGCTTACTGTATTTGCTTTTAAATTGTTCTTATTAGGATAGTTTAAATTTGAACTTAGATTTGTTGCTCTAACCACTACAATTATTTAAGAATGGCATCTTCTCAATCACCCAAGTATACACATGCACTGCAATAATCCAGGGGCCGTCCCTCTCACCCGTCCGTAGCACGTTGGCAGTTTAGCTGTTGCCGATGGATTCCAACGCCGCACCACAGAACTGTTACGGCAGCGCCTCCACCGCACACGCTCTATCAGCTGAGGCACAGGCATGCAGTACCCGACGACGCTCCCTTGTGTCAGGAAAATATCCCTCCGGCCGGCGACCAGCCACCTGCTAATATCTCTCGCATCCACGACGAGATATTTCTCCTGGAGCTAGCACAATCCGGCGACGAGTATATAGCAGCTCCGCCTAGTCCATGCACACTGGCATTGTGCCGCGTGGACTCTCGGAGAAGTAAAACCGCTATGGCCAGCATCGCCACTTCGCCGGCCACTCTTCAGCCATGCAAGCACGCGACCCGCGGCGGCGTGGTGCGGCGCTGCCCTCCCCTTTTGCTGCGGAGGTGTCGCAGCCGGGTGTTGAACATGAAAGTCATGGCGGCGAGGTCCCGTGTCCCGCCGGCGGCTACGGGCGGCCGGGTCGAGGCGCCCGCCGTCGGAGTCTCGGCGGCCGATGAGGAGGGCGACACGATCCGGAGGCTGCAGAACGGGCCGGACGTGCGAGGCGTCGCGCTGGAAGGCGAGAAGGGCCGAGCCGTGGACCTCACGCCGCTGGCAGTGGAGGTGATCGCCGAGAGCTTCGGGGAGTGGCTGCGGGAGGAGGTCGCCGGAGGTGATGATGGGGAGCTTCGTGTGTCCGTGGGCCGGGACCCGCGTCTATCGGGGCCACGGCTCGGCGCGGCGCTGTTCGCCGGGCTCGCGAGGGCGAGGTGCTCCGTCTTCGACATGGGGCTCGCCACCACGCCGGCGTGTTTCATGAGCACCGTGCTGCCACGGTTCAGCTACGACGCGTCTATCATGGTAACACTCGCTACTTCATTTTGGTTTGCGTCCCTCTGAGGCAGCTGCGTGTTTGTTAATACCGGTGGTATGGTACAGATGACGGCGTCACACCTGCCCTACACACGCAACGGCCTCAAGTTCTTCACCAAGCGGGGCGGGCTCACCTCCGGCGACGTGGAGAAGATCTGCGACCGCGCGGCGAGCAAGTACGTGGCGCGGAAGATGGGCCTCGGCGGCTGCAATGGCACAAGCACGCCGGTGGTGATGCGCGTGGACCTCATGAGCGCCTACGCGGCGCACCTCCGCGACATCATCAAGCGCGGCGTCGCGCACCCGACGCACTACGACGCCCCGCTCCGGGGATTCAAGGTCGTCGTGAACGCCGGCAACGGCTGCGGGGGCTTCTTCGCCCGGGACGTCCTCGAGAAGCTGGGCGCCGACACCACGGGCAGCCTCCACCTGGATCCCGACGGCACGTTCCCGAACCACATGCCCAACCCGGAGGATGCCACAGCCATGTCGCTGACCCGCGGGGCCGTGCTGGCTCAGGGCGCGAACCTCGGCGTCGTCTTCGACACCGACGTCGACCGCAGCGGCGTGGTGGACGGCGCGGGGGCGGCCATCAACGGCGACCGGCTCATCGCGCTCATGTCGGCCATCGTGCTGGACGAGCACCCGGGCACCACTGTCGTTACCGATGCGCGCTCCAGCGAGGGGCTCAAGCGGTTCATAGCCTCCAGGGGCGGCCACCACTGCCTCTACCGCGTCGGGTACCGCAACGTCATCGACAAGGGCGTGCAGCTCAACGCGGACGGTGTAGAGACACACCTGATGATGGAGACCACCGGACATGGCGCCGTCAAAGAGAACTACTTCCTCGACGATGGTATCTAAGGATGAAACAAAATCATGGCGATTCTTCAATATCTCACAACCGTTGCTTGATTCTCTTCTTGTCTTTCTAATGACGAAGGCGCATACATGGTGGTGAAGATCATCATTGAGATGGTCCGAATGAAACTTGCCGGATTAGAGGGAGGGGTGGGGAGCCTCATCATGGATCTCGAGGAGCCCGTTGAGTCCGAGCTTTTGAGGATGAACATCTTGGGTGAACCAAAGTATGCGAAGCAAAGGGGTGTGCAAGCAGTCGAGACTTTCAAGGAGTACATCCAGGTAAGGGAAACACATGATTTTATTTGATATAGTAATGGTTCATTCAAGATAACTATGGTACTATTTAATTCTGGTCTCTATATATCAAGATTGTTACTGTGGCACTGATATTTCATTTTTCATTGAGAAACATTGAATTTAAATAGCGTAAATAAATCATCATTTGCTGGAAAATTAACATTTGTTGACTTCATTGCGATCGGTTTCTCTGACGTACTTCCCTCGGAGTTCCATCGCTAAAACATGGGACCATGTGTTACCGATGGAACTGCGATGACAGTACGTCAGAGGGATCCTGATCTGAGTTCATTTTATATACGATGTACTTAGTTTAAGTATCATTCTACATATATACAATATTTAGTGAATTCTTTGGATGTCTTAATCCGGTGCTCATTCTCCCCACATGAATTAGGAGGAGAAACTCTCTGGTTGGATGCTAGATGATTGTGGGGATTGCTCAGTTGACGAAGGATGCCTGTTGGACACAAATGATGCCCCGATTGATGTTGATGCTTACATGTACAGGTAAGCTTTGTGCTAGTATATCCTCTCACAATTGCATTGTTGCCTTACTTTGAACTCTCTAATTATGAGTTTGCTCTTGTAAGTTTGACTTTCTAACATCGCGCCTAGGGTTCCCAAAATGTTTGCACGTGCTTTTTGTAAACAAAGTAGGTGCACTAGGGCATACCTTTTAGCAATAGTAAGGACAATTGTTCAACGTGCAAAAACAGAAACAGGTTAAAAGTTACAATTACAATTCAAGATAAGGCAGAAATGCAAATACCCTTACACCTAAACAAAATTTCATTAGTATTACCAAGAATGTGCCGTTAACCTATTTTTGAAATGGCCACATTTGTATCCGACGTTTCAAGAAGCTATCATCAGAAATTTAGTTTACACTATATCAATTTTGTGACAGAGAGAGAAATCCATTAATTTTATTACTCACATTATTATGTAGAATTTTTGTGGATTTTAGAAAGCTCCCTGATTCATAGCACATACTGTACATTCTGTTGGAAACTTGCTGGTCAGCTCTAATAGTTGCTCCTTTCTGAAAGCAGAGCAAAACTTTACGGCGAGGATGAGAGACCACTTGGCTTGGTTCACATTCGTCAAAGCGTTCATAATCCCAATATAGCGCTAAACATGCAATCCTATGTTCCTGGTGGATGCAAATCCATGGCAAGGGACCTTCTTAACAGGTAAGTAATTCCTATCAGATCCTAGGTTCATTTGGTTTTTACATACTATACAATTCGATATAACATGCAAATATTCTTTTTTCTAATGACAGATTTTTGTTGGCGAGTGGAATAAATGAGTTTCTTGATATAAGTGAAGTCGAGAAATTTGTAAAGTAGCATATATATTTCTGTGTCATTAGATTTGTAAACTCTGTATGTATAGAAGTTAGATCCTAGGCGATAAGAATAATACAGAAAGAGTTCACTGGCGTCGGACATGGGGGAACATATTCCTTAGTCCAAATAACGGTGAAAATTGTAAATAGCGATAGTCACTACACCACAACAGACTTTTATCAACCCTTATTAGCCATTGACTATAGATCGGTAAAAATGAACAACCAACCATGGTGTAGTGAGTGACAATGTCAATTCTATTATAACAGCAGCCATTTCATCAATTGTGATGTCATGTCATCTGTCCTTGCCACGATACAAGCCACAACCTCCATCCCAAAATAACTTAATTTATGTCTTTGATATTTCTATAAATTTTAAATATTTTTCATAATATATAATGTTTATGTTGTTATTGAATAAATTCATAAAATTATTAGTCAAAGTCAGATTTAATAAATACTAAAAATGCTGCACCTTATGAGCCTCATTGTTTAATTTCACGATACAATGCAAATCCATTTGGATTTTCTTGTTTTATAAAAAAATACATTATAAGAAGAAATTATAAGAAGGGTAGAGTTTAAATAGTCGTTGTATATGATCTTAAAAATATATGTTAAAAAGACTAAAGAACTCTAAAATTTCTGAGAATAGGTACTATATATGAGGTGCATCATTAAAATACAAACGGGGAAGTTGCTGATTGCATAATCAATGCAATGTGTGGCCAAGATGTCGTATACAACATAAATATACAACATAAAAAATAAAGATGCAACTGACCATGGAAAAGTTTTAGGAAGATGACAATTTACGACGTGTTGAACTCAGTCGTGTTGAACTCAGTCAAATGTGTATTTGTTATTGCATTCATACATAGGAGCGACTCCATTCACCATGTTGAACCACCTTAGCATGAAATGCTGAAGTTAACTTCTTAGCTCTTTGTTGCTCCTGAAGTTTGAACTTAGTTCTATAGGAAAAAAAAAGATAGAAGGAAGGCAGTGTCCACAAGAAGTTATGGCAATTTGTTTTAAAAAAGAATTATGTAAATAGCTTACTATAGGTGCCATATCAAAAAAAATTTGGTGGAGTGTGTGGTAGCGTTGGAGGAAGGCACACAAGGAAACATGTGGCAGCGCAAGGGCTTGCAGACTATGGCGGCATGGACAAGGCACGTAGGGTTCTCCGGCTGCAGGTGGAGAATTGTCTCACCGATGAGCTCTTCCATCAGCTCAGATGGTAACTAGGGGTGAAAATAAGTCAAAGAAAATGAACTAAAGTTAGTGAAGATCGGATCAAATTAAGATCAAATTAAAATTTTATTATTTTTGAATTAAAATTTAATAAAGACCAAATTAATTTGTGAAAAGATCTGTGTACCAACCATTTTTATAACCCCTAGTGGTAACCATGTCAATCGTGCCCTGCTCCCAAGGCAAGGGATTGGAGTAGATTTTTAAACGAATAAAACTTTAACTGATACTCCCTCCGTCTCAGAATAAGTGTTCATTTGAATTTAGTCAAACTTGTCTTTGATCAATAATTTCTATAAATAATATAAATTATTTTTAATATATATAAAATATATATTATGAAAGTATTTCTTATGAAAAATTTAAAAGTACAAATACTAGATTTTAAAGTTAATCAAATCTATAGAAATTATTAGTCAAAGCTAGATGGCATGAAATCCAAACGAACTCTTATTTTGGGATGGAGGTAGTATATGTTAAAGTGATTACAATATTTTAATGGTAAAATTTTAAACCAAGATATTTTTGGTGCCAAGGAATAAATGTTTCCCATCATTCCGAAACCCATCTGCCGCCTTCACTGTATCTCCACAAGAACCCTAGCTGCACTGCTGGTGCTAGAACACCGCGCACGGAATTCCAACCCGTATGTATGCTGCTGCTGCGGTGCTATTCGGCTGGATAAGAAGAAGACGGATGATGAGATTATACGGATCTTTGAGCCACCAAGTGACTGTATTCAAATACCCCTGTGGTCTTGTTAGCTTCAAGACCATTGAAGCCTCTCAAAGGTATGAATGATTTTGGTGATTGAAATAGAACTATGAACTAACTCATTGGTTGTACGTCTATCAATATTTTTCTCCACTTCTGTGAGTTGGTTTCTTCAAGGTTGCTTGGTTCTTCAGTGGTTTTTTAAGGAAGAAGCTTGTTTAAGGGTAAGGATGTTCTTGGAGCTATGTGTGGCTTAGTTTTAGACCTTGAGTCAATAAGAAAACCGGTAATATTAAGAGGAGTCGACTCACTCGTCTTGATTTTACAAGTGTTAAAGAGCATGGATGCTCTAGGTTCTCTGAGGCACTTGAGTGATCAGTGAAAGCTTAAAGAGGCTAAGAATTGCAGCGAGAAGCAAGAAGATCTTGAAAAAGTCAAGTTTTAGCATTAGAAGAGTCACCGGATAGCCCGCTGGTGTCACCGGACAGTCCGGTGAGAGCCGAAGTCAAAAGTTAAGAGAGGCAGTTTTCTGAAGACAGTTCAGCTGGAGTCACCGGGTAGTCCGTGGTTGAGTCATCGGACAATCTGGTGAGTGCTAGAGGCTAGAGTCCAGAGAGAGGTGCTCTCTGGAGTTGAAGCGAAGAGACCACCGGACAGTTCGGCGGGTCAATGACTGGACAGTCTGGTGAGTCAAAAGGAGAAGTCCAAAAGAGGTGTCTCTAGAAGTTCAAAAGAGAGAGAGTCACCGGACTGTCTGGTGATGGTATGAACCAGACAATCCAGTGTCACATAGAAATGGATTTTAGAGAAGTTGTTTTCTGCTGGTCGAAGACCAGAAGTCACCAGACAGTTCGATGGTCCTTATCACCGAATAGTACGGTGACTGCAAAAAGTAGTCAGCTTTTTGGCAACGGCTCTCAATGGACTTTTCAGGGCTTGAGGCCTATGTAAACTGTTGGGAGAGCTGTTGTGAAGGTTACCAGCATTCAGAGAAGTTGGAAGATCATTTGTGAAAGCCAAAGGTCACTAAAGAAAGCACAAGAAAGCATCTAGAGAGATCTTAAGTGCTAGTGAAGAGTAACAAAAAGCATCCATACATTTCTAAAGCTTGTGAGGTTGAGAGGAGTATTTTTCGGCTTGTTACTCTTGGTCTATGGCAGCCTTGACCGGTTAGGCGTCGTTGTCCGAGCTTTCGAAGTCTTGTGAAAGACGACATCAAGTTTGTGAGCAGTTTCGGGTCCTCCGCTCGAAAGAGACACTAAGAGAGAGCATCCGGAGTCTTGGAGACTTGCTCTTGCGTGGGGGTATTCTTTGCTACAGTCGGATCGCCAATGACTTCACACTGAGAAGTGAAGTATACCCTTAGGAGCACCGTTTTGGAGACGGCGAGAGGGACCGATACTCCGACGGGAGTGGTTCAACAAGGATTTGGAGAAGGTGCCATCCTTCTAAGACCGTTTTGCGAGTAGTATGATAGGTTGCTTTGTGAAGTCTCTTGGTGGCTCTCGTGCCGGTTGCCTTACTTGCTAGCTTGATAAGTTGTTTCTTTCCTTATTTTCTTGAGACTAGTTGTTTCCTTGCTCAGTCTCTCTTGCTAGGAGTTGTTTACTAGTTTTGCTAGAATATAGAAAGAGTAAAAAAAATATCTAGTAGTGTTAGTGCCCAATTCAACCCTCTTCTCGATCACTCGATCCTTACAGGTCTCCACCTTTTCATGATGGAAAATTTGTCTTCAGGACACCATGCTTGTGTCAGTTACTCTGAATCACACCGTTCGATTGAATTCTATCTGCAAGACACTGCAATTTTGAGTATTTGTCTCCAGGACATGTTAGGGAATATTCCATGGCAAAATGACCACGCTGCCCCTGGTCACCTCCTAGCCAGGTGATATGCTGGGACTCCACAGCTTTGGCGGGCACGGACAGGCAAGCTTCCAATCGAGGCTCGCCTCAAATCTCCCATTGACGAGCACGACTAGAGCTGCCGCCATGCATGCTCGCTTAAGTCAACTGAAGCCCCGTAGAAAAGAAATGATCCTCATAGAACACAAAGAGCAGTGTGGTCATTTTACCATGGAATATTCTTGAAATGTTCCCTGTGGTGTTCTAGAGACAAATACTCGAAATCATACTGTCTTGTAGACAAAATTAATTGGGCAATGTGACTCAAACCAACTGACACAAGCGTGGTGTCCTGTAGACAAATCTCCCTTTTATGATTGTTGCGGAGCATGGTGGAGTCGAGATCATGAAATGAACTTGAGTCGAGTATGACTCCAAAACCAGAAAGAGATGATGATGAAGGCATCATTCCTTTAGATACAAATAACACTCCTCAAGTTAGTATTGATGATCAAATCACAAGAGCTCGTGAACAACAACTAAACTTAGAGGTGAGATCGTCCTTAAACCCTTGTTTAATTTACTTTGAAAATAGATTGTTACCTAATGACTTTATCAAGATTAGGAATATTGGAGAAGGTCAAAGAAAGTTGGAGAATGACTTGAGGATACACAAGACCAGGCAGAACGTTCAATTCCAAAATAAGTTTCAATCCAACTCAAATTGATCTTTCATCAGATCGTGGTAACTCTCGATTTGGTAGAAATGCGACACACAATCGATCCATCTTTAAATCAACACGCGCGATTCGAACCTCACAATTGCAACACAATTTCTTCTATGTTTATCAACCGTGCAACACCCGATTGACATCGGCAAGAAGGCTAATCCTTGCCTATGAATCGAAGAACACAAGCAAAAACAAAGAACGCAACACAAATGCAAAATCTGAATTAAACTCACAAAGTTGGGGTGTCACAAACCGTATGACGGTGAAATTGTAACCCAAATGCTAACGGTGCAACAACTGTTGATTATAAAGGGTGGAGGGACGTGCAAGATCCTCTGGATGAAACCCTAATGAGCCTAGATCGTGGTCTCGTAAATGCGACACACAATCGATCTATCTTTAAATCAACACGCACGATTCGAATCTCACAATCGCAACACTATTTCTTCTATGTTTATCAACCGTGCAACACCCGATTGACATCGCTAAGAAGGCTAATCCTTGCCTATGAATCGAAGAACACAAGCAAAAACAAAGAAGAACGCAACACAAACACAAATCTGAATTAAACTCACAAAGTTGAGGTCTCACAAACCGTATGACGGTGAAACTGTAACCCAAATGCTAACGGTGCGACGGCTACTGATTATAAAGGGTGGAGGGACGTACAAGACCCTCTGGATGAAACCCAAATGAGCCTGACATGATCAAGGCCGAATGGTCCAAGATGATGGCACAACACTCTGATAGATTTTGAACGTCATATTGTTTCGGTGATTCCCAAAGATGTAGAAAGTATTTTGGTAGGATATTAGATCCGTTGGAAAGTTTATCTCCTTGGTTTTCCATCCGGATGGAACGTTCAAAACGTAGTGCGTATGCAATCTGGACATCCATTTTAGTGCAGACTGCTCCTGTAATCCAACTAGGATTCAAACTCGAGTTGGATTTAAACTCCTTTTGGAATTGAATGCCTTTCCTGGTTTGTGCATCTCCAAGTCATTCTCCTACTTCATTTGATCCTCTACAATGTTTTTAATCATGATAAAGTCATTAGGTAGTAATTTATTCTCAAAGTAAATTAAACGAGATTTTAGGAACGAGTTCACCTCTAAATTCTGTTGTCATTCACGAAATCTTGTGATTTGACTATCAATACTAACTTAAGGAGTGTTGTATGTATCTAAAGGAGTAATGTCCTCATCAATGACTGCTGTGAATGACTATCTCCTCTGCATTGCTGCGCGACTACTTTGAATCTCGTTGGTCCATCATCACTTCTGCTCTATCTGCGCATCTAGTATTAATGATCTATGATCCCTTCTTACAAGGTTTTCTAGTTGAATGTTAGAAATTATTTTTTTACGGTAGCATATCGTTCCTCAATAGTGATATCAGAGCCGATCTTGTGTAGTTTGAGATTGGATATGATCATGCACATATAGTCATTACAATCTATTATATGATGCACATTTGATGTGTAAATAGTAAATAGGATCTACTATGAGATACGCGTGTAATAGATATAATTTGCTGCATGTTCATGAGTACGGTCTCACAAGGTTATGAGACCATAACATCATGCTTTGTTGATTCATTCATGCTTCTTCTCCGGGCGCGCGCAACCTATCCCTACCGGTTGGAATCACCATAAAGACTAACTGAGTGCGCCAATATTTAGAGCGACGATGTGTTCGTACTTCTGCTCTATGCGCACGTGGCATGTCCCTACCTGCTGGAATCAGCATTGGGACTAATCACATGCTTCAGAAGATAGAGCGGTATAATTAGCACCATGTATCACAAATTTTCATAAAAAACTATTGAAAATATGAGGTATTGTGTATGGCTCAGAATTGGCTAGATTTGAATTACGATTTAACAGATATGATGTAATATCCTTAATATTTATGACAAATTAAATTGTCCATCAAAAGGATTATAAAGTTGACTAAAAATTGACTTTTAAACCATTGCTCCTATGAATGCGTAGATTTTGTCAAAATAATTCCGTTTCGGTACTCATGCACTAGATTGGGATGACAATAAAGCGAGGATGACTTTTATTTTAGACTCTAGATTCTTTAGTTAGGTTTCTTAAGAGCTCTCTCTCCCAAACGCAAGCACCAGCCTCCTCCTATTGGCAGATCCTCACGCCGCCACCCCCTTGGGCTTGCTGCTCTTCCCCATCTCCGACTAGCTGCGCCCTACTGCTTCTACCCATCTCTGGCTAGCTGCTTCCTGCTGCGTTGGTGCCAAAGAGAGATAAGGGAAAGGGGCAGAATGGAAGGGAAGAAGGAAAGAGGAAAGAAGAAATCATGGAGTATTCCCAAGGTTTGTCAAATCCACAGCAAATTCAGTGTCTTGATGTCACGTTTATCCCCAATGAGTCCATAGCTGCTACCAGATTACTACTAGATTCGTCATTGGATTTTGGCATTGGTGATAGAGGGGTCTGCAGTTACGTTGTTTTCAAAACTGACAGTTCCTCGTGAAGAATTGGATCATGAGCCCTTCACAAAAGGTGCGAGGATTGTTCTTATCGTTCTAACGGTGTTGATTTCACTCCATTCCGATAAGTGGTTAGGGAGATATCATCAGATTAGTGTTGATGTGTCGGATTTTCAGTCTGTACAGTTTTTCTGTTTAATTGATTTTGACTAAATTGGAGTACGAATTTTCATATTAACTTTAAATAAAAGTTGTAGGAAATTTTGTCTATATTTTCAAATTCTATTTACTTGCAACTTTTTGTGAAGAAAACTAAAAGTTATAGTTAGAATAGTAAGCGAGCTAGGTTTTCTGCTTTCACCGAAGGCGCTCTATCGACAACGGAACCCTCGAAGTCTGTCAACATTTCAATTCATTCTTTATTATTTAGAAATAGTGAAAGAGCTCAAATTGCATATGACCTAAAATGCAAAAAACCTAACTTGCTTACTGGTTTGACTATAACTTCTAATTTTGTTCACAAAAAAGTTGCAAGTAAATAGAATTTGAGAATCTAGACTTTCCTATAATTTTATTTAAACTTAATATGCAAATTTGTACTCCAATTTAGTCAAACTCAATTAAACAGAAAAATTGTACAAAATGAAAATCTGACATAGCAACAGTAATCTGATGATTTCTCCCTAACCACTTTATCGGAATTGAGTGAAACCAACACCAATAGCTTTGGGCTCATGATCCAATTCTACACGAGGAACTGTCAGTTTTGAAAACAACCTAACTACAAACCCCTCTATCACTAATGCCAAAATCCAATTATGATTAGAGTAGTAATCTGCTAGCAGCTATGGACTCATTGGGGGATAAACATGACACCAAGATCCTTAATTTGCAATGGATTTGACAAACCTTAGGAAAACTCCATGAATTTCTTCTTTCCCCTTTCCTTCTTCTGTTCCGTTCTGCCCCTTTCCCTTCTCTCCCTTTAGCACCAACGCAGCAGGCAGCAGCTAGCCAGAGATGGCGAGGAGCAGTAGGGCAACAACTAGGTGGAGCTGGGGAGGAGCAGCAGGGCGCAGCTAGACGGAGATGGGGAGGAGCAGCAGGCCCGAAGGGGTGGCGGCATGAGGATTTGCCAACAAGAGAAGGCTGGTGCTTGCATGTGGGAGAGAGAGCTCTTAAAAAACCTAATTGAATAATCTACGGTCCAAAATAAAAGAACCATCCTCGCTTCATCCGTTGTCCCAATCTAGTGAATGAGTAGTAAAACAGAATCATTTTGACGAGATCTACGCATCCACGGTTTTGGATCTTCGATAGCAACAACGGTTTAAAAAGTCAATTTTTAGTCAACTTTATAATCCTTTTGTTCAACAATTTAATTTGTTAAATATTAGAGATATTACAGATTTATGCGCTAACATATGTATTGATTGATGATCATGTTTCACAGATTATAGATATAGAGATATCAAATCAATAATATGGACACGTGTTAAAGAGCATGGTGTTGAATTGACTCACTTATAGACTCTGCCGAGATGTTATTTATTGTGCCATCAGTTGTGTCTTATATGATATACCTTCAGAATCCTTAGACCTAATTTCGATTCTCTGAATTTGTAATGACACAATTAGGGGTTATCAAATGCTACACCGTAAGTGGGTGGTTATAAGGGTACCTTTTGGGTATGCTTTGAAACATGTCAAGAGATGTAAGTGGTCAAGATGGAATTTGTCTCATCTAATAACAGGAGAGATATCTTTGGGCCCCTCGAGATAGATGGATTTGAAAATGCATGGCTATGCCAATGTGATTAAAGAGTTAATTGCAATGACTAAAGAGTTAGTCATGATGAATTCACTATTTGATAAAGTGAATGGTCGAGCTATCATGAGGATGGCACATATCTCACCTTGAGTTTGGCATGATATCGTGAGGTAAAGGGATTGGTGTATATGTATGTCAGAGGTTCAATCGATATGATCTTTTTTTGTTCATGTGAGTCAATATGTGCTGCTAGGCGCCCCTATTGATTTTTGATATGAACATAGTTTTTAGAACATTTCTTGGAACCTAACGGGTCACATACTTGACGGGTTGAAATATTGAGCATCTTGCCTATGAGATTGTCTTTGTCTCTAGTGCAAGTGAAGGATTTTTGGAGATATGCCCAAGAGAAAATGCAGATATGAGAAGACTAATGGGTTGAAAGGTCATTAGTGAGTTTATATAAGAGTGGGCAGGCCAGGGATTAGGTCATCCCATCATTATTGAAACCCCAGATGCCGCCTCCACCGTCTCTCCACAAGAACCCTAACCGCACCGCCGGTGCTAGCACACCGAGCATGGCATTCCAACCTTGAGGATGCCACAAGGAGATGCTGCAAGTGTGGTGCTGTTCGGCTGGATCAGGAGATGACTATTGTGAATGACTAACTCCTCTACATAGACCTGCTATTACGTTGGATCCTATTGCTATAAAATCGCTTCCGCTCTGCCTGCGCGTCTAGTGGTAAGGATCCACAATCACCTCACCTTTTACAAGTTTTTCTGGTTGAACGGTAGAAATTATTTTTTGCTATGGTAACCTATCATTCCCAACAAGTGGCAACTACAGGAGGAGGCAGTGAAGTTGTGCTACCAATTGATGCCAGGATGGGGATGCTTCCTAGGTCTGCCATCAGTTCAAGCAAGGTGCCAATGTGCCATAATGGGGGGGGGGGGGGGGGGGGGGGGGGGTGTGTGGAGGAGCTGTGCTACTAGGTGGTGCCGAGACGGGGATGCTGTCCAGGCCTGGCAACACTTCTTCAAGTGATGGGCACAAGAGCCAATAGCGAAGGAAGGAAGGAAGGGGGTTGAGGATGGACAAAGGGAAAATTCCTTATTTACCCTAAAAAATTTATCCATTCTCTTATTCGTCCTCAAAATTTTTCAATTTTCTTATTCGTCTTTATTCTTAATTTTTCTTCCCTAATTCGCCCTAACTGATATATAATAACAAATTTTTGTCCATCTAAGTTAAAAAAAACCAAAATGCCCCTAAAATTAAGGGAAGTAAAATTTAATATTCTTAAACATGTATGTGACTACATCGAACATAACAATTTTTTTTTCAAAAATATGTTTTCATATATTTTCATATTATTGAAATTATTTTTTTTGTTATGAAAACACAAATATTTAAGAATTTCAAATTTTACTTCTCTTAGTTTCAGAGGTATTTTAGTCTTTTTCAAATTAGATGGAAAATTATTTACTCCCTCATTTCACAAATATAAATCATTCTAGCCCTGGGCACAGGAATTAAGTAGAAGTGAAAAAGTATGGTGCGCAGAAAATAAGGAGGAAAGAGGTAGAGATTTATTAGAAAGATATAAAATTTTTTGGAAAGAGAGGAAGGTGTATTGGGAAGTGAGAATGATATATATTTGAAAACAAAATTTGAATGTTAGAATGACTTATAATTGTGAACGGAGAGAATATTATATAACAGTTAGGGCAAATTAAGGAGGAAAAAAAAATTAAAAATGAGGACGGGAATTGGAACTTTTTAGGACGAATAAGGAAATGGATAAATTTTCGAAGGCGAATAAGGAATTTACTCTAAAAACAATCTCTCTAGATTAAACACAGATTACATAGAACAAGACACTCTACGTACAACATTCCCATGGGCAATCACGAAAGACCTGGCTCACTTGCGGCTTTAAACATTCTGAACATGGATTCACAAGATGAATCAAGGTTTAGTGTACAGATGGTTCTCTGACGAGAAGCGATTCTGTGGTTGAAAGAGAATCTCTAGAAGACCCTTTGGCAAAGCTTCTGTAGAGTGGAAGAGATTCTCTAGAATAACTTTTTCAAATTATAATAGAGAATCACTTCACATAATCAAGAGATGCTACATTTTCAACTCCAGTCTCTTACTTCATTTTAGAGAATAATTTCACAGAATTAGTCAAGAATCATTTCTTCTGAAAAATAATATCTTGCACATCTTTTCTGATTCTGTTTAAGAATCAGCTCCGTGGAGCTCTACCAAGGGGCCTTCAATAAAACATGAATGTGTTCCTAGAAATTTGTCATGACCAAGAAGCATATTCAACCTATTATTGATAAAATTGCCGACCAACTTCCTGGATGGAAGGCAGACCTCATGACACGAGCCGGAAGGAAGGTGCAAGTCCAATTTGTCTTAACTGGTATGCTTATCCATCTAGTTATGGCAGTGGATTTTCCACAGTGGGCAATCAAAGCAGTAGACAAGATTCGTCGAGGCTTCCTGTGGCGGGGCTGCAAAGATGTAAAAGGGGGCCATTGCCTAGTTTCGTGGAGTAAAGTCTTCTGGCCACTACAGCTTGGTGGCCTCGGCATAGCTGATCTCAAGACCATGAGCTGGGCACTGAGAATGAGGTGGGTTTGGTTGAAAAAAACAGAACCACATCGCCCTTGGTCTTCCTTACCTATTCAAGTGCTAACGCAAGTACAAACCTTCTTCTCGATCGCTCTCAAAATAGAAATAGGGGATGGCTCACGAACTCTCTTTTGGGCAGATCGGTGGATTCATGGGCATTGCATTGCAGATTTAGCTCCTCATCTATTTGCCACCGTACAAAAGAGAAGAGTTCAGAAGCGTACTGTGAAAGAAGGCCTCACGAATCTTGCATGGGTAGCAGATGTACAGGGAGCTCTACCAGTTGGAGCCATCTCTGACTTTTTGCACCTTTGGGATATTTTAGCAGATTTCACCTTGCAACACGAGGTTGAAGACAAACATGTTTGGCAATTCTCTTGAGTGGACGCTATTCAGCCAAATCTGCCTATGAGAGCTTTTTCTTAGGAGCTATCAATTTCAGACCATATGATAGAATTTGGAGAAGTTGGGCACCCAGCAAATGCAAATTCTTTCTATGGTTGGTTTTACGTAATCGTTGCTGGACAGCAGATCATCTAGCAAAACGTGGATTACCTAAACCTGAGCATTGCCCACTTTGTGACCAAAAAGAAGAAAACATCAATCATCTCCTCGTATCCTGTGTATTTGCCAGACAATTCTGGTATATATGGCTCAGACAGGTCGGGCTTCACTCTCTTGCACCGCAACCCACTGATCATTCTTTTGATAAATGGTGGGAGAACATCAATGCGGCAACTGATGGTATGACCGAGAATGGACTCAACTCTTTGATCATTCTGGGAGCTTGGATCATATGGACTCACCGAAATCGTTGCATCTTTGATGGCATAACCCCTAGTGTTGCCCAAGCTCTAGTATTGGCAGGCGAGGAGCGCCGACTTTGGTCGCTGGCAGGAGCTAGAGAAATTTCTTTCCTCACTGCTTCCATGATCGAGCCTGAGGCTTGAGTCGTGTCCTGTTTTTAGGGCTGTTTGCTGGGTAGTGTCAAGGTTGTTTTTTTGTATGTGTACATGTTTGTTGTAAAATCCCACCTCAAAATGAGGGGTTTGCTATCCAGAATCAATCTCGGGTGACAACTCGACGAAGCAAGAGTCTAAAAGTACATACACAGACACATATAAAATAGAGTACAAACTGAATTTTAGTGTTATTACAACTTAAGTTCTGGTTGAGTGCACAAAAGAGGTTCGAAATTCGGTTACATAGCAGAAGCGATACAACACGACGATATATAACTTAAAATGAAACCATGTCAGCCCATAAACATGATTTCATCCCTCCAGCCAGAGGATGTGACGTGAGAACCCACTCAACCACACCACCTTGCCACAATCATCACAATATTCGACGTGAGGCATACCTGTAACAAAAATTTAAACAACAAACCCTGAGCAACTAATACTTAGCAAGTCTTACCTGTCAAATTGGTTTTCTAAGACCGACTCTTAGCATACATCAGGGCTGATCAAAGGTGCTGGAATATTTGCATAAAAACAACGCTAAAAGTTGGTCTTTCTTTCACGTTTTTAGTCAAGTTAAGTGAGGTTCTTGCATAAAGTAAATATGAGCAACCTATGCTAAAACAAACAAGGTTCCATACAATTAATTAAAGCGCAAAACAGCATGTACACCATCAATATTCACTTCTTACTACGATGTGACAGCGATCACAAGTGATACTCAATGACCGCAAGGGACGACAATTCGAATTGATTTACATCCTGTAGGAGAAATCCAAGTAACACGACATACGTGCACTCCGAAAAGTCACGTGCGGCAACCTTTCACAACAACAACATAGAGCCGGTCCGAGTCTCACTCCTTCCGAGTACACGTCCTTCATGCGATACCACACCTCAGGGCTACCCGTGCACTCTTCCAAATATCATCACCAGAAGAGGGGGTAGGGGATCGTCCAACCACTACGTTAATTGACTTACCTCGGTTTACTAGTTCTTATGGTCACTAGCATGTTTTTGGTACTATTCAAACTTGATCAACGGGCCACAACGATCGGTCTTTAATCAACACAGATCAAGCTAATGCACACAAGAATCATATCTTGCTGCTCCTGACCAATCTCGGTCCTGTCTCAACTTTTATTATGGTGATAACAACAACTCAATCCAATGTGAGACCAATCCTATAGCTCGCGAGCGGATTCCAACCACTCGACTTCTATCGATAACTCAATACTTAAGCATAGCATATAATCGAGTGATCGTAACAAATATAAACTCTCAACCCATAGGATACCTAATAGAAATTCATCTAGGGTGTCCATCCAACTCCTATAACTTAATGCACAAACAGTTCTAACTAGAAACTATAATGAGTAAAAAGAAAATATTTAAAAAGGGGTTGGATGCACCGAGGTTTGCCTGAGTTTGAGCAATGTTAGCATACTCAACAACAAAGTTCAGTTCCAGCAGCGATGTCCTGAGCATCAGCCTCCTCTGAGTTTCCTAAATGAATGCAGAGTGCATATGAATGATGGATGCTACGATGCTGTGCAGAAATGAGAATCAAGTTAATTCAATTATTTTTATTTATGATATTCCCTTCATCAGTTACAAGAAGAAATTAGTTAATTGCTAGAGCCTCAATATTAAGAAAAGAATAATCAATGTTAATGGAATTAGGGTAATATGATGGTTCAGCAACAATATAGTGCTAAATAAATTATAAATCAAATTAGGTTAAGAATTATTCATGCAAGCAAGATGAGTATTAAGGTCAATTTATCTCAGTAATGTTCTCTAATTAAGCAAGCATGAACCTACCTGATAATTTAGTTTATATGATAGGCATGAACAAATTATTAACGTGGTAAAACTACTATAAGAAGGGTATTGGACACAAATAGAAACATGTGAACATTGCGGAAAATATAATAAAAAATGGACTATTAAAGATTCGTTGAGTTAACATGTCATTATCATTTCAAAATTTCGTAACATGGATATATGTAAGGTAAAAAATTCCAAGTAATTGTTACTGCATACTAGTATTAGCATTAGGGATTTTTCCAGCCAAGTTTCAGTACTTATTTTATGGAATTAGTTAATTAAAATTAAAACACTACTAAATCAAGAAAAAATAATTTATAATAAATTACTCAAAAAATGAATATGCAACTTGGTGAGAAGTCATGATATGCTATGATGAGACTGCATGCCAATTTTCATAATTTAAACATAAATGGAAATGGAGAAATGCATTTATAAATGATTGTTACTCTCTGGATTTATTTTATATAAAAAAAGATTGATGAAGTTACGAAATGAACAAGTGAATTGGGTAGCTATTAGCATAAGGATTCCAGCAAAATTTATTTTGCATTTTTGTGATTTTCTACAATTTATAGCGAATTTTCTAAGTTTTAAAGTATTGAAATGGGCTGAGGCCACACGGAAGACCACATGGTCGCCACAAAGAATCCAGCCATTGTCACATTAGATCTTGGATGAGCTCCAGGAGCCAGCCATGGTGCTGGTGGCCGGAGGCGGCGGTGGCTCGCCGGAGTTAGCCTCCCGGCGGCTAAACCGACTGGTTCTTGCATTCAAGCGATGCCCTCGACGCACTGACGCACTGAGTTCACAGGAGGGTTCACCAAGGGTAGGTCCTCACCGGAAGATGGCCGGCGACGAGGGGCGGCGCCTGACGACGTTCGGTAAGGTACCACAGGCAGCTCGGTCGACGAAACTCCGAACCGTTTGTTCCTACAGAATCACCGAAGCAAGAAGAGCGGCACAGAGGTCGTCGACGTAGAGGAGGAGCGGAGAGGGCTGTCCACGGTGAGGGGGCGCGGTACAGGCGCGCTACGACCGTGGAAGCCCAAAATCCCGCCAAACTGTTGTACGATTCGCCCCGATCTTGGACCTAGAGATGCGCAAGCTAGTGAGGAGGCCACAGCTGCGAAGAATCGAAAGGATCTCAACGGAGCTCACCGATTTTGGTTGAAGAATGGCCGGTGGTCTGAGACTTCGAAAATTGGGGAAAACTTCGATTTCGGTCACGCGAGCAGGGAGGGTGAGGGAGCAGCGGCGCGGGTGGCTAGAGGACGGGGTAGCGCACCTCCCTGTGGAGGAGACGAGGGCAGGGGACGGCCGGGTGGTGGCGTTCCCAGGCAGAGACCGAGGGCCAGCTGTGCACACCAGAGGGAAAAAGAAAGAGATGCATGCTGTCGATGTGGTGGAGGCCAGATAAACAGGAAGAATAGAGGGGCTGACAGGTGGGCCTCGCATGTCAATAGCAGTCCAGCCGAGCTTAATACTTAAGCATTTTGGAGACAAAAGCGAAACGAGCAAATGAATCCGGATTGACTTAAAACTTGGTAGAATCTGTGACACATGTTCTCCAACATAAACGACATGCACATGGTTTTTCAATAGAATGAGGAAGATATGGAATTTCAAAAATTGCCAATTGATAGGGATAGTTGGAAAAATCTGCTAGAAGCAAATGTCAGGCTTAATGCTTAGGCATTTTGGGAACAAAAACAGAATGAGAAAACGATCTCGAAAAAGGTTGAAATTTGGTAGAACATTTCTTCACCCCGTGGTCTACAAAATAACCAACATGCACAGATTTTTCGAATTTCGAATTTGGTTAACCGATAAAAAGACTTGGAAAAAATCTACTGACAACAGATCACTAAACCAAATTCTAAGATCTAAAAGAAATACCTTCCAAGCTCCCAATTGTTTGAAACTTGGCAGGATCGTTCTAAGACATGTGCTCTACACTAAGAATGACATGCACAAGTCGTCTAAAAAAGGGATGGAAGATATTGAGATTCGATTGGGGTTAACTGATAAGCAATTTTCTGAAACTGCTGTCTTTCAGATTAGTCAACCCTGTTCTGAGGTCGATAAGAATTATTTCCTAAGCTCTGAACATGTTGAAACTTTGCAGGATGATAGAATACCTCAAGAAGAATAACTTTTACTTTGAAGACGAGATTTGAAATAGATTGAATTCTATGTAATTTTGAAAACAGCTAGGTGTTTAGAAATGAAATTTCGGTGCAGTCCTTTTTTTTATGAGTTGATAAAGTGTCATTAAACTTTTACCATTTTTCAACCTAAGATCAATTTGTATCCACAACTTTTTTTTATTGTTTACCACATTTCAAACACTCTTGTTGAAAGTTTGAACGCTCGTTTGGATTTCAAATTAAATTAAAAATTTGAATTATTATGAGATTTTCTTGAATCTCTTTCGAACTTGAATTTAACTTTCGAATTATTCATGTAAATTTTTACTCCTTGAATTTGAGAAAACGCAAGATGTTACATTTTCTTAGTTTTGTTTTTCTGTGTTTTTTCTTCTTTTTATGTTGTACTTTGTGCCTTGTGCAATGAAGCGCAGTTCTCGTGAAAAAAAAAACTATCTTTTGCAGATAATATTGGCTGGACTCTCAGCCATAGTATATCTAGATTTATCAATTGATCAATTGAGAACATCTATAACAAAGAAAAATGATTCAGAACTATAAAATCTCCTTGCTGAAAACAAGGGAAAACTCCTAAGATTTCTTCATTACCACAATTCTCTCACTGCAACAATGTACTTTGTCTTACCGCATATGAAGCCTCTATTGCTGAATCTTTAAGACAGGAAACGCAATAACATCCCTTATGCTGGCAGAGTTTGTCAAAAGCATTACTAAACGGTCAATACCAAGGCCCTGAAATATAAAATTTCAATAAAGATTAGTTCTAAGTAAATAACAAAGTACGCATGTCCAACAAATAACAAACCAGCAAAAAAAATGTGAGCATTTTGTTGGCCATACCATTCCAGAAGCTGGTGGCATTCCATATTCCAATGAAGTCAAGAAGTCTTCATCTAAAGCCACTTCATAGGAATAATCATCCTCATCTCCTTCACCCTCAGTACATTTGGGCCCCTTAGCCATCGTGGCACGCTTAGAATTGTGTTGTTTTATCTGATTCTCAAAACGGCTCCTCTGTAACCAAAAAATAAGCAAAACAAAGCTCATATTGAACTGATTTGATCAGTAATGTGATGAAACTTGATATTACAGTTCAAGGCATGGGGACATAAATGTGAATTAGTTTCCAGCTTCAATGATAGGCAAACTAGCATGTCCCATGTCACCTTGCTTTTGGAGTAGTTGCTTTTACTGTCATTCCACACTAAAGTAGTTGCTTTTGCTGGTCATTCTGATAGCACTCTCGAGTTATGGTATAGTAGTACACTACCAGCAAAGCTTTGGAAGTTAACCAACTGATTTGTTTCAGCGTTTGTTGCAAAGTTGTACACCAGTCAAGTAAGCCAAAACTAATGTAAATAGAAACAAATGTTACTAACAGAAACATTTGGCGTTTGCTGCAAATTAACTATGTACAATATTTTTCTAGTTTTAGTTAAACCAAGGCTTTGGGTCGTCACATGAATCTGAGCTAAATGATCCGATAAGCGGCAATTTCATTTTTTGTTTTTGAAAAATACGCATAACCAGACCACTCTGTACGACACTGGGTAGTTTTACAATTTGTCTAATGAAACGGTCGCAATTGCCCAAAAAAACTTCCAAATGGTTGAAATAATAGAAGGGTCACAAAAATGAATCAATGTTCAATAATATTAGTTATAAAAAATGTGTCACAAAAAATGAATCAACTGTTGGCATTAGGAACAGTAAGAAAATGAGAGATTCTCACCTGATCAATCGGGTCTGTAAGCTCAGAAAATGCATTGCCAATCTCACGACCACAGATAAAAAGTTCAAATCGCTCTGTTAGGCCAGCATAACTACAGCAAATGAAAAAAAATAATCTTGAGCAGACAATAAAAATATATGACAAAAACCGAACTCTCCAATCATATAATCAATGCAGACAACATAATGATTTGTATAACATGAATCACTTGCATCCAGTAGAGTACATTACATAATAAAACTGTGCATGAGTGGAAAAAGAATTATCTGAACTTAATATCATGAGCATGACACATGCCAATGAGAAATGTGTATTTAATTCATATATTGCATGAACTACAAGCTGTACACAAAGATCTTTTTGTTAGATTTATGACCTCACAAACCACAAATTATTGGCAAATTGAATCAGAAAGAAACTGAATCTGATGTTAACGAATGTCACAGGGGTCACCTGATCAGTATGCACATCATATGCAAGAAGATGCTAAGATACTTAAGGTACAGATGTATGTTAAAAGTGTGACTTCAAACTCTTTAGGTTCAGTATGATCGTCATGTGTCCTTAAAGAACAGGTGTAAGTTAAAAAGTGCCTTACCAGTCTTGGAGGATTTCAGGGCTTTCATTACATTTATAGTTCCAACTGGCATAGATATTCATCAAAACCAAAGGTAGACTCGGCATAGATAATCAAAGCAATTGGTCATTTGATTATACTATCATTTTTGGAAACTCTGACATTCAGTTCAGTGCTTTGTGGCATATCAGAACCATATTGACATCAGTACTAAAAACAAAGAAATCACGCAATCTTATGGTATCACATCTACA
>BCLF01000041.1:736419-778995 GCA_001602275.1 Zoysia japonica
ATTAATTGCATTCTATTAAGCATAACATGTCTATTCCTAGCTTCCAAACTCTGTGACATAGTTATAACTGTTAATCCAAAATTAGGGCTTGCCCTGCATCAAAATTATTCTGTCATCTACTTAAGAGTCTAAAAAATAGTACCTCCATCCCAAAATGTAAGCATTTCTAGCTTTGGTCAAAGCCAATCTTCTTTAACTTTGACTAATAACATCTAGAAATTTTATTAAAAAAATTATATTAAAAATTACATTATATAAAAGTTTATTTCTATGATAAATCTAGCTATATAATTTGTATGCAATAAAACTTCATAAATTCTTTGTTATTAATGGTCAAAGTGGAAGAAGATTGACTTTGACCAAGCTAAAAATGCTTACATTTTGGGATAGAGGGAGCAATTGAGAAAACTTGTGAAAAGACATAAAATGAACCTTATATTACATAGTTCATTAGCTAATATTGTCTTGCATTTATTAAAGATATATATTTAGTGATGTTTAAAGTAAATACTATTTTGCATTTGTTATATTGGAGAGGCTATCAGTTATCGCGCCGTATTTTTAGTTATTTTTTTAAGTTAATATTTTTTCTTTAGACCGTAGCATTAGCACGGGTATCATGGGGACTAGTAAATAAAGGGTTCAGATCTCCTGTTCTAACCCACCTCCCATTTTTCTATTACCAAATGCCATCTTAGGGTTAATAAGATTTGTGCCACTGTAACTTTCATTGATCGAAAAAACACCATTACAATTTGTGAAACCTTGTCGGTCCAATTATAAATTGTATTAATATGAAATTTCAGAACAATGAAATGTTATCGATCACAAAATTTTGGCACCATGAAATGTGATCAATGCAATATTATTGATTCACAGCTGCTACACTTTGCATACAATTCAATTACAATGCTCATAATACATCTTACACTACAAGTAACAACAGATGCACTATCAAGTTGAATTTCCTTGTTCCACTTCATCACTGTTGCATTGAGCTTTACCATATCCTGCTTCAGTGCTCCAAATTTGTGCTTTATGTTCCAAATTTGCTCCCTCGAATTGAAAATTTCATCTTTTATGACATTTAGTTTGACAATCTTCTGCATCTCCACCATTTGATTCTTGTTGCACTGCCTTGGGTCGTGGATATTTGATGTAATCATTCTCCGGAACAAGTTCTCAGATCATCCTAAAATAATCAGCAACAAAATTCAAATTCACAAGAATATCTATGTCTATAGCAACAACCAGATTTCAATACATACCTCAATATTATTCTCGCACTTAGACAATGGTTTTCCATGCATGCTTGCTCTTAAGCCTGATGACTGGTGTTAACTTCATGACCTTTGAAGTTCTCTAAAAGGCATGAATTGATTTTAGTGATTAAATGAACATTATAGGTAACTGTTGTAATTGTAGGTACCACGATACTAATTCTACATTAATATGGTGGGCTTTCTCAGTGAATAATAAAGACGATCTCTAGAAGAGGAGTTTCTAGGCGTTAGAGAACCAAAGCTAAGGACAACTAAAGATTCCATAGGAACGTCGGTACTATTAAAGGGTAAGATTATTTGTCTCTTATCATACAAGTGTTAGAGGGTGACAATGCTCTTTAGATCCTCAGAAAGCAGTGAAGATGACAGAGGAAGTGAAGTCGAACACTGAAGATCAAGTTCAGTCGAAAAAACAGTCATCAGACAGTTTGGTGAGGTCACCGAACAGTTCGGTGAGCTAGGATTTCGGAGTCCAGAGAGAGTTACTCTTTGGAGTTACTGCAGAGAAGACACCGGATAGTCCGGTGTGGCAGTCATCGGACAGTCCGGTGAGGTCGAAACCGAAGTCTAGAGAAGATGTCTCTAGGAGTCCAAAAGTGAAAGTCATCGAACAGTTCGGTGTCCTATGAAATAGATTCTAGAGGGGGTGTTTTTCTGGCCCAGGTGGAGGAAGGGTCACCGGACAGTCCAGTGGTCCAGTCACCGAACAGTCTGGTGATTGTGTAAAGCAGTCAGCTTTATGACATCATGTCCCAACGATAGTTTCTGGGCTTAGAGCTTATTTAAACCGTGGAAAAGGAGATTTTCTAGTGTACCTGCGGTCTGAAGAGCTAGAGAAAATTTGTGAGAGGCCAAAGGACACCATCAAGAGAGCACATTGCAAGATTGAAGATTTTTGCTGCCAGTAGAAGAGTGATAGGGAGCATTTATACACTTCTAGCCCTTATAGGGCTTGAGAGGAGTGAATTTTGTCTATTACTTTTGGTGTGGGCAGCCTAGACCAGTTAGGAGTCGGTGATTGAGTTTTCGAGGAGATTGTGTAAGACATCGCCAAGTTTGTACGCGATTCTATGTCTCTCACTAGAAAGGGATACAAGAAGGAGTGCTCGAGATTATGTGCGATAGTTGGGCCATCTGTGATTTCACTCCGAGAGTGAAGCGTACCTTTGTGAGCATCGTTTTGAGAACGATGAGAGGAACCAAAACTCTGACGGGAGTGGTTCAACGAGAATTAGGGGAAGGCTCCTACCTTCTGAGACCTTAGAAAAAATCACTGAGCATTCTCTATCTCACTCTCTTTATTTATCGCATTTACTTACTGTTAAGTAGTGGGATAGGTTGTTCTTTGATTCCTCTTGGTGGCTATCGTGCTCTTGTTGTTCTTATTTTTCCACTAGCATTGTTAGAGATCTTAGCCTACTTGTATTGCATTGGTTTGCTTCCGTTGCAATCGAGTCTTATAGTTAAGTTCGTAGCGAAATTAGTTCTATAAGTTCACCGATTCAACCCTTTTTCTCAGTGTTTTTATCTTTAAAAGTGGTATCAGAGTCAAATGCTCATTTTTAGGCTTCACCGCATTGAGTAAAGATGCCGAACGGGATGGAGTCTCCGCTCGTATTCGATGGGGAAAATTACTTGTATTGAAAGACTCGTATGCAAGCCTACCTAAAGTTAATTGATGGGAAAACGTGGCATGTGACTAAGAATGCTACGAATGAGAATGAGAGACTTGATCACATTTTCATTAAATTCAATGCAAAGACCAAGAATGTCATGTTTGAATGCATATCAAAAAATATCTTTCTAGAATCAATACATCATCTACCGCGTATAAAATTTGAATGCAATTGCAAAACATTCATGAGGGCTCCTCCGATGCCAAAGAAGAGCGTTATTATGTTTTCAAGAACAAATATGATTCCATCACCATGTTACCGCTAATGATGTTTATTCTCACTTGCATGTAGTGGTGGAGGAGATCAACGCTTTGGGCCTCAAGAACAAAATTGATGATATTGAGATCATGAGTAAGCTCTTAAGGATATTGTCGTCAAACTGTAATTCAATCATCTCACGTGTCTCTTTCAAGTCAACTTGGCTACTCTCTCCGTTGACATTATGCTCGGCAAGCTCACGGCCTATGAGGGATATACTTCACCGACACTCAATTGCCTAAAAATCTTGCTATTCAAGTTGAAAAATCTCTCAATGGCAAGAACAAAAAGAAGAAGGTGGAGGAAGATGAGGATGACGAAAGTGACAAAGAGAACTTTGCGCTCTGGATGAAGAAGCTATTTCGCAAGGAAAGATCCTCGTCTTTCAAGACGAACTCTAGGTGCTTCAATTATGGCAAAAAGGTCATTTTGCAAAGGAGTGTCCCAGAAGGAGAGCAAGAAGTAAGCATCTAGTGAGATTGAAGATGAAAAACGTGTAAGGATCAAGGACACCGAGAGGGGGCTAAATGAGTGGACTTATAGCATTAATTTCGCTACGAACTTAAACTATGAGACTCGATCACAACGGAAGCAACCCTAAACAATTTTAGTAGGTTAAGATCTCTAACAATGCTAGTGGAATAACAACAAGCAAGCACTAGCACGATAGCCATCAAGAAGATTCAAAGAACAACCCATCACACTACTCAACGGTAAGTAAATGCGATAAGTAAAGAGAGTGAGATAGAGAGTGCTCAGTGATTTTTCTAGAGGTCTCAGAAGGTAGGTTGCTTTCTCTAATTCTCGTTGAACCACTCCCGTCGGAGTCTTGGTTCCTCCCGTCGTTCTTAGAACGATGCTCACAAGGGTACACTTCACTCCTCGATTGAAGTCACCAGCGGATCGGCTGCCGCACACACCCAGGCGGTAAAGCAAGCCTCCAAGGCTCGGGCTTTCTTTTGTTGTCTCTTTCGAGCAGCAGACCCAGAACCGCGTACAAATTTGACGTCGTTTTTCATAATCTCTTCAGAAGCTTGATCACCGACTCCTAGCCGGTCTAGGCTACTGTAACGACCGGGTTTTCACTTACCTTTTGATAAGTCCCGATCTTACGTGACATTGCCAATCCCAGAAGTTTGGCAATCACGATATCACAAGCGATCAATCAAGAAACCATAACAGAAATATTAAACAAGAAACAAATTAGAAAATAGTAGATCGGAGTGAAATTATTAGAATAAAATCCTCCAAAGGGGTCCATCGGCACGCAGGCCGGAAATATCTCAGAGCAGATATATCTCTAGCGTGAATCCAACAAAAAGCAACAGCGAAAGCATCTTCATGGCAGCGGTAGCGAACCTCCTCCACACAGGCTAGCTCGAGCGCAGGAGCGGACGTCACGGGCCGTCAGAGACGTAGTCAAAATCGAAGCTGAGCGTATCCTCTGAAAACAACAAGTTAGAAAACCGTGAGTACGAATACTCAGCAAACCGCGTACTACCTAACAACAATGTATGCATGCAAATGGTTTCCAGGGTAAAGGCATGGCTCAAGTGCTAAATGCAAGTTTAAAACATTTATTTTATTTAAAGATGCAATAAAGCTTTATTTTCAAACTTGTCAAATTTTATTATCTTGCCCCGCAGAGATCTCCGTTATCTCGGATGAGGGTTCATTTTAATGCCGATGTAATCTCCACACTCGGCCACAGCTCAAAGGCCGAAGTCAAAAACATTTGAAAAAGGAGAAGAGGGAGAAAAACAAAGCTACTCAACGAGGAGCACAACTCAGGGTGGTGTCCTTCCAAAAGGACGTGGCAATGCGCATCGACTAAAACTCTGCAGATGGTATGCACCTGGACCCACGGGATGCTTCATCGGAAACTACCGTCGTAGTCCCGACAAACACACAAGACCCGTCCACAAGCTTTAACTGGCGTCATCCGTCCTCCAGGATAGGGATCCCAAAAGCCTACGCGATCGGGTCCTGGAGCTGTGAAGAGCCTACCACTGATTAGATGGGGTATCTCGATCTCACGTGGGGAGTCAAAGCTCAACACCACACTAACACTACACCGCCAACCCACGGGTAAACAACCAGTCTCGGCAAGCTTCAAGATCAAGCCAACTGCCCATACAGAGTAACGTGGTGTGCATGGTTGTCAACTGAGCGTACAAGGCTCGAAGGACTCGATTCTTAATTGCCAGGGCAGGCCATCTCTCCAACCACAACTCCAACAACCAACAAACTCGCCGCCAAGGCCGAAGCCTCCAGTGTACCCGCCACAGGTACTCTCATAGGGACTTCCTGAAAGTACCCCAGCTCCTCATACTCCCTCCTGCCCCCGCTAAATAGTTATGCATAGTTATTTGTAATACTCACACATTTGAAGCACAGTTCCAAAAGCATTTAACACAAATTCCATTTTATAGTGATAGGTGTGAAATGAAAATAAATGCGACTAAGCATGGCTAAGCATAAAAATAAAATAAATGTACTAAAGCAATCCTAGGGTTGATATTTGTGGAACAGTAAACAGGCACGGCTTAGGAATGTTGCTAGCATATTTTAAAATAGTTGGCATGCAAATTAAGGTTGCAAACAAAACATGCAGTTTAAAATGCTGGGAATAAAGTGATCAAGGAACGCGGCTTGCCTGGCAAATCGGGATCGAAGTCGGGATCTGGATCGTCGAACTGAGCTGGCTCGCAGAACTCCTCCTGAGGGACAGCAGCTAATCACAACACGAACAACAGGGATTAGACACTAATTACGCGACAAAGAATAGAACCGGAAATTGAATCTAAATTGAAATTACTAGACTAAACGCGCGCAAAACGTTTCCCGGAACAACCCTACACGATAATTGCGACAAGACAATTTAACGGAACGATTTTGAGATTAATCGGAGATCAAACAGAGTTCCCGAAAATTGTAGACAATTGAGACCACGAGGATTTAAATTAATTGCAGAATAATTAATCGCAGAAATAAATTTGCAATTAATCTAACAATTAATCGGAAATGAAAAAGGAATTTAAGAGAGGAGAAAATTGTTCTCACCGAGGGTCTCTGGAAATCGGAGCTGAAATCGGAGATTCGGAGATCCGATCTCGCACTGGAATAGCTTGGGAGGCGAGCCGAAAATCAGTGCTGGCGACGCAGCACGAAAATCGTCGGCGCGGAAGACGTCAGGCGACGTGAGCAGGGATTCACGCGGACGCGGCAATGGCTACAGAAAACTGGACGGAGACGTCGCTTGGACCGCTGGACGACGTGGAGATCCAGGCGACAGAGATCGGTGCTGGCTGGCGACGCAGGTGGCGCGAGCGACGAACGAGGAAGAGACGGCGACGGCAACGGGCTCGGCAGGGGACCGGCGGACAACACGAGGCGCGGGTCTCCGAGCGGCGGGGTCGGCAACAGGCGCACGGTCGAGCGACAGCGACAGCTTGGCTGACGCGGCAACACGCGACGCGGGAAACCGAGGCAGGATGAGCTGGAGCCGACGTCGCGGAAATCGCACAGACGCGCGGCGCGGAGGTGAGCAAAACGAGGAGAGAGGCGGCGCGACAGAGGGCGACGGTTCCAGAATTTTGGCTTGCGGTGGAAGAAAGGAAATAGGGAAAAAATGAGATGAGATTTGGGGCTAGGGTTGAGAGGGGTATTTATAGGAGGGAATTAGAATGAGGGGTTAGGGGTTAATCTGGGATTAATAAATAATCGCGAAATAATTAAAAAGGCTGGAGAGATTTAATTAGAGAAGATATTTAGAGACCCGAAAATTAATTTTGAAAATTCCGAAAATAATTTTAGTCAAACGTAAAACTTACGCGGACTAAATTATTTCGGCACCGGATCAATATAGACGAACGGATTTCGGAATTGGACGAAACGAAACTTGGTACGAAAGATTTTTGAACGAAACGAAAAATTGGAACAGACAATTTAATTGGAACGAAAATTGGGAAAAATTGCCACTTTATTCATTCACCGAGTAAGCCTCACCTTGTTGATGTATAATTAGTGAGATAATACCTACAATCACAAACGTTACTTATGGTGTTCACTCAATCATCAAAATCAATTTATACTTTTTAGGCGACTTAAAAGGTTATAAAGCTAACAGAATGCAAGCCCAAACAGAAGTTACAGAAGTTCTTCGTCAAGGAGAAGAGCAAGAGCAAGGAGAAGTCCTCGCACAAAACTTACATTGTTCGTGAGTGGCTCATCGATGATGATGTTTCGGACTCTTCATCTTCTAGGGAAGAAGAGCTCACAGGTATCGCTATGACAAGCTCCGCCAATGAGCTACCACCACCACCACTTTGCTTCATGGCTTGAAGTTGTGAGGGCTATGTAGATGAAGATGATGATCTTGAAAAAAAAGAGAAGGACTATGATGATGAAGATGATGGATTGAGCTACAATGATTTAGTCCTCTTCTTTGAGAAAGCCAACAAGATCATCATCAAGAAGACCAAGAAGATCGAGGTGGTGACCAAGGAGTATAATGTAGCGGTATTTTGAGTTCGAGAGCTTGAGGGGGAGCTTAATGCTCTTAAGCATTCTCATAGTGTTTTACGTGAGTCTTATGAGGCTCTCAAAGAGAGGCACGTAGAGCTAAGTGAGAAACATGAGACATTGGTGTGCTCCCATAAAGCTCTTGATCTTAACTATCTTTTTAACTCTTCTAAACATTTAAATGAAGCTTTTAATTCTTGTGATCTAACTCTCTCCAAAGAGAGTAGTACTCTTGTGCCATCTATTTTGAAGGAATACAAAAAACTCAAGAAGGAAAGAGAGACCGTGATAGATGCATTCGAGTGGCTTACTAGAGGAAGGCAAATTCAAAAGGAAATCCTAAACAAAAATTTCATCAACAACCAAAATCACAAGCTTAGGATTATATCCTTTCTCTATCAACATCATTAGCAACCAAGATGAGATCTCCGAATGGATAGTCCCGCTCATGGCGGATGACTACTATTATGAGAAGTGTTGCTTTGATGATCACCGCTCCATGGATTGTCTCAAGATAAGCGAGCCTAAGATTATGCCTAACGCTAACTTTTTTTATGGAAATGTGCACTACAAGCTTTTCAGAGACAAAGATGGAAAAATAAAGGTCAAACCGCTCGGACCGCCAAGTGACAAGAGGACAATAAAAAAGATATGAGTCCCCATAGTGGTCGTGGACCGAGAAAATAAGTCTAAACTCTTTTGGGTTCCCAAGAAGTGAAGGGGTCTAGGTGGTGGACCGTGAAGTGAATTGAAGATTTTTGATGTCCAACACATGTTGATCGAGCTACAACGCAAATCTACTTTTAAAGGAGGTTATTCTTGTATATAGTAGAGTAGTTTTTTTTTCTTATTTTTGCGTGGTAGTTAGGACTCCTCCGTGGAGGTTATTCTTGTACATAGTAGAGTAGTTTTCTTTTCTTATTTTTGTGTGGTAATTAGAACTCCTCCGTGGACTAGACGTTTGCACTATCATGTATCATATGTAAAAAGATAAAAGGAAAGAACAAAAAAATTAGATCGGTGTCTAACTATCTTGAGCTATCCATATGCATACGAGAAGAGCTTGAGAAGGTGCTTTGGCTATCTCAAGGCAAAGCGGCGGGTATATGGTGAATAATCTTTAGATGGGTCAAACTTGACACCGGATAGGTGTTTTTATGCAATGTCTTTAATTTGCTTGCATCTACATGGCAGGTTTTAAATTCTCTTGCATTATCTAGCTTATTTGCATACATTGCATATAGGAACCACTGAGGAGGCGTGTTACTCTATGGAGAAAGTGACTACATTGTTCATATGGATTCACATACTCCACAAAGAGTAACCAAAGCAATTGTGAGCTTCATGCCCATTGAACTCTGTGCTTAACGGTTTCTAACATTTATTTACGTGGATCGTGAATTAGGGTTCATACATTTTCTTTTTTGAGCCTCCTTCTCGCTTTAGTTTTTATCGCTCGATCTTAATTGTGATTTGTGAAAATTGGGAGTTATCAATTTGCAAAGGAGTGTTTGAGAGTTCTCTTTCTATAAAAGTGTGGTGTTTATTTGGTTCTTTGGTGAGGACACTTGGAGTCTTGAAAGAATTTTTTGGTTCTGCAATTCCTTGAGGTCACCGGACAGTCTGACGCCTTCATCGGATAGTCCGATGATCGTATCTTTTAACCGAGTGACCTGCAGAATTGGACAGTCACCGGACAGTCCGGTGATTAGAAGATGAAGCGGTTGCGTCTTTGGAATCGGCTCTCGACAGACATCGGACAATCTGGCGTTTTAGAGTCACCGGACTGTCCGGTGACATGTCGATTGGCGAAATCTTGGCCGTCTGTTTTTAATTCATTTAATCTGGGCACTTGATTTGGTTTTATCATATCCACACGTGTATCTTCTGTTTTCATTCCAAAAGTCGTGCGTTCTTCTTCGAGTTGAAGCCTTCTCGCCACCGATTGTTGCCGTCGTCGTTCGCCGCCGTGCGCCTCCGCGCCGCCCTCCTCCGACCGTCGCTAGCTCTAGCGTCGCCGTACAGTCCTCATCACAGCGCGTCTTCACCTGTTCTGCCTCGCGCGCGCCGCCCTTGCTCTGCCCTAGCCGCGTCGCCGCCCAAGCCCTCGTCGCCACGCCGCGCCTGAGCCTCGCCGCCTTGCTGCTCGCCGTCGAAGCTCCGCAGCATTTGCTCACCATTCTTGTGCTTTGGATTGCCTCGCCGTGTGCTTTCCAGCCGTCACCCCGCACTCGACCAAAACCCTCGAAGGGCTTTAGTTTTTGAGGTGGTCGGTTGATCTTTCCACGAAATCTTCAGCGGTTTTCGGCTCTATTCCCTTGGGTATTGAGTTCTATCACTTCCATTTTGTTGGAAATGCTCCGCATGCCTTGTTTATTAATTAATTGCAAAAATTGGTAGCTTTTGCATGAAAGTTCAATCTTTTATTGACGTGATTAGTTGACAAATTCGCATACTTAGTGTCATATTGAGGTCATGTCTTGCACATTATTGCATATTTTAAGTATTGCATTGAGTCTCCTATCGCTAGTGTCACAATTTGGATGCTTTGCTATAATATGAATTGTGGCATTAGTCTATCGATATCATCGTTGTGTTTATTTGCTTTATTTGAGTGGTGATATGTCTTTAATTTCAACGCTAGGATTTCATTATGAGTTGCTCACCTTTTGTGCTTACAACCTATATTTTATTTCTACGTGGTGCAGTGACAGTTGGTCAGTGGATCAAGACAGTGGACAGAGGCAGGTTTTAGGGGTTTTCTGTGGCAGTCCAGAAGGTCTTGGACGGGTTAAGAGCCAAGCTTTTAATTCTATCTTGTTGAGTCAGCTGGTCCGTGGATCTTGCAGTTGATCTTTTATAGTTAGTTGACAGTATGGGCAGGCAGAGACCCACTTCAGATGAGAAGGGGAAGGGCAAGGCAGTTGAGCCGAAGAAGAAGAAGAAGTAGCGGGCATGTGACCTCGAGTGGGACCGTGCACTTGCAGCAGCGGATGTTGACGTACCTCCACACAGGAGGTCTGGAGCTCTCAAGATAGGAGGAGCTAACAGTCAGGGAGAGTTGAGTAGGTCGACTCGTCAGAGAGTGGCGACCACCCCTCTAGAGGCAGAGGTGCAGCCGCAGAGAGCTCCTACCAGTAGGCAGTCAAGAACCGCGAAGGGAGAGGCAGCCCAGAGGAGTTCACAACAGAAGACACAAAGGTGCCCTCATCAGAGATCTGAAGTTTGCGAGGTGTGCATAGTCAGAGCTGAGAGAGCTCGCCGGGTCATGGCCGGAGTTGCCAAGGTAGAGGTTGATGTGTTGAAGCCAAAGGGAACGACCATAAAGGCCAAGAGGAGAGTGGACTTTACTGTTTGGGTCCCCGCTGGCAGATATACAGATGCAGGACAGTTTTAGACAGTTCTCCAACAGAGGATATTTGAGACCTACAGGAGGCAGCTTGCCACTAAAGGCAAGAGCTCAGTGTTTGCAGCACACCGTCACTGTTCTTTAGAGGTACTGAGCAGAGGAGCTGGGGTTGACATGGAGAGCCACATTACTTATCTTTCACTATTGTCAGACTTAGTCACTTAGCAGCTAAGGTTTAGTGGGAAGGTTGTGCTTGAGTTCTATGCCTCACTGTGAATCTCCCCCGACCACCCTTACTTCTGGTTCATGTATCGAGCGGAGCCACACAGATTCGAGAAGACTGACATCTTGAGTGCTCTTGAGATTATTTCTTCAGAGACTCAGATCCATGCACTGACCCATCCAGACTTCTCATCGCCGTTCAGATCATTTGAGGGATGGAGCCGAGTGATGATAGGATGAGTGTTTCCTTCTCACCAGCTTATGGGAGCACTATTTGAGGCACTCTCTACGGTTGACACACGAGGCGCGTGTATTGAGAGGGATGCTAGGGAAGTCGATTGCACCATGGGCTAGCTACAGAGAGCATGTGATCATACTGCACCAGTGGCTGCTGTGTTTTCTGCTGAGTCATGAGGACTTTGATTTGACAGATCTGTTACTAGCTCAGATGGAGGATGTGATACACGAGAGGATAGGAACATGTCAGTTACCATTTGCCCCCTATATCTGTTTGATGCTGAGAAGAGCTGGGGTGATGACTGAGTAGTATACAGCACTGCCAGAGACTACCAGCTCCTTCAGTGTGGCAGAGCAATCTGACTTCAGAGTTCTTCGAGTGTCTGCTTCACAGAGCACTCCTGTAGGAGAGGAGACCACAACCTCGGAGGAGGTTGAGACTGAGGCTCTAGAGGGAGTAGAGCCGGGAGCTGGGAGCACTGAGGCTCCAGGTCGGGCTGAAACTCCGACCTCTCGTGCCACGCTAGACCCTGCATTTGTTGCCAGGTTGGACGCTATTCAAGCAGAGCAGGTAGAGCAGAGGAGGTACCGAGAGGAGTAGGATGAGCGGATACGTAGAGAGAGGGCCGAGTTCGAGGAGCGGATCCGACTCGAGCGCCTCCAGATTGAGGAGCGGTTTCGGATGGAGAGAGAGCTCACAGAGTAGAGGAGACGGCAGAACAGAGAGTTCTATGAGAGATCGCAGTGCTCTCAGCTGGAGATATCAGTAACTATATCTTACATGTTTGTCAGATTCGAAGCTATCGCGTCATATCTCCAGAGGATCGATATATCACCACTACCTACGTTTTCGACGACCACGCTACCGGGTCTTCTGCCTTTGCAGCTCCTGCCCACAGTAGCTCAGCTTTAGTACTCTAGAGTGCCAGCCTTCACATCTGAGCTTCAGAGTTAGAGTCAGCAGCAGTAGCAGCAGCAGTCCACATTTTCTACACTTCTCTCAGTCCCGCTTTCACCGTTCGTACCTTTTGGGACAGCTAGCATAGCCACGACTATTGGAGAAGTTAGTGTCCCAGTCACCACATCTCAGTTCTCTCCAGTTTCCTCGTACTCCATATCAGTTCTATTTGCTTCAGCAGAGCTAGAGTCTCTGCCGACATTAGAGTCAAGGACAGTAGTTGGTAGTTCTTCGCTTGCTCGAAGAGTACTTTCTTTTGAGGCTACCACTGCTGAGTCAGTTTTGATATAGCCACCGCCTGAGGCTACAGAGATAGAGCCCGCAGCAACCACAGCCGAGCAACCCGGCGTTTCAGATGCAGCTATCCTAGTCAAGGTCGAATATTCAGCAGAAGCAGGTCACGCCCTTGCCAGCGCAGATCTGTCAGCTTCAGTTGATGGCAAGGAGCTTTCCTCAATGTATTCTTCGAGCTTGAGCACGTTTGACGATGTTGAGCAGCTATGAGAGGATCAGTCAGCAGCAGCAACTCAGCCAGCAGCAGAGGAGCAGCCACCGACCGTCACTGCACCCAGCTCTTCAGCCGCGCAGGATTAGACTTCTATAGGAGTTTGGGTGAGAGACATGAGGTGTAGCGCTTTTTGAGGGCTAGCTGTCTAGGAGGAAGCCGTGGATGGGTAGCTAGGGCTTTGGATTTCTTTTGGCGGATTTTTTGGTTCTTTTGTGACATTTTGATGAGCTTGTTTTCTATTCGACTCTTTTAGCTCATTGGAATGCACTCGGTTTTTGAACTAACCCTATGGTTTCAGTTTGAATGGCTCTTTGTGTTGTGATTGTTTTGCATGTTGTGATTGTTTTGTAGGTTCCTTCGTGCATGTGCGCTCTCGATCTATACTCTATCGTGCACTATTCTTTGTCTATCCAGCATTCTCGCTCTCTATATGCTTCTTCGGTGCCATTTTTTTAGATAATTAGATGACAAAGGAGGAGAGGGAGCTACCAAACAGGCGAGAACAGCCGAGAGCGAAGCTTCCAACCCATGACAAAGGAGGGGAACTCTTTCAAAGTTTTTCTGAGGAGTCATCAAAGTAAGGGGGTAAGTGTTCTTTCGAGATGTGTTTTATTCTCTATCTTCTTTCATCTCGTTTGAGCTAGTTTGTGAGTACTATGGTTGTCATCAATTATCAAAAAGGGAGAGATCGTTAGCTTCATAACCTTTGATGTCCTCTAGGAGGTATGAATTGATTTTGGTGATTGAATCAACACCATAGGTAACAGTTGTGATTGTAGGTATCACCCCACTAATTCTACATCAACATGGTGAGCTTCCTCGGTGGATGACAAGGGCGATCTATAGAAGAGGAGTTTTCGGGCGTTGTACGACCAAGGCTAAGAACAGCTAGAGAATCTATAGGAACGCCGGTACTATTAAGGGGGTAAAGTTATTTGTCTCATGTCATACAAGTGTTAGAGAGTGTAAATGCTCCTTAGATTCTCAGAAAGCACTGAAGATGGCAGAGGAAGCGAAGTCGAAGACGAAAGATCAAGTTCAGTCGAAGAAGCAGTTACAGGACAGTCCGGTGAGCCAGAACTTCAGAGTCCAGAGAGAGGTGCAATCTGGAGTTGCCGCAGAAAAGACACCGAAAAGTCCGGTGTGACAGTCAGGACAGTCCGGTGAGGTCGAAGCCGAAGTGCAGAGAAGATGTCTTTGGGAGTCTAAAAGTGAAAGTTATCGGACAGTCTGGTGTCCTATGGAATGTATTCAAGAGAGGTTGTTTCCTAGCTCAGGAGGAGGAAGGGTCACCGGACTGTCCGGTGATTGCATAAAGCAGTCAGATTTATGACATTATGTCTCAACGGTTGTTTCTAGGCTTGAAGCTTATTTAAATCTTGGAGGAGTCATTTTCTAGTGTGCCTGCGGTCTGAAGAGCTAGAGGAAATTTGTAACAGGCCAAGAGACACCACCAAGAGAGTATATTGCAAGATTAGAGATCTTTGGTGCTAGTAGGAGAGTGATAGGGAGCATTTATACACTTTTAGATCTTGTAGGATTTGAGAGGAGTAAACTTTGCCTATTACTCTAGGTGTAGACAGTCTAGACTGGCTAGAAGTCGGTGATCGAGCTTCCGAGGAGATTGTGAAAGATATTGCCAAGTTTGTACGCGGTTTCGACTCCTCTGCTCGAAAGAGACACTAAGAGTAAGCGCCCGAGCCTTGTAGCTTTGCTCTAACGTTTGGGTATTGTGTACGACAGGCGGACCGCTGATGACTTCACTCTGAGAGTGAAGTGTACCCTTGTGAGCATCGTTCCGAGAACGACGAGAGGAACCAAGACTCTGACGGGAGTGGTTCAATGAGGATTGGGAGAAGGCGCCTTCCTTCTGAGACTTTGAGAAAAAATCACTGAGTATTTTCTATCTCATTCTCTTTACTTACCGTTGAATAGTGTGATAAGTTGTTCTTTAATTTCTCTTGGTGGCTATCGTGCTAGTGCTTGTTCTTATCTTTTTATTAGCATTGTTAGCGGTCTTGGTTTGCTAGTATTGTATAGATTTTCTTCCATTGCAATTTAGTATTATAGTTTACGTTCGTAGCGAAATGATTTTTATAAATCCTCTCATTTAACCCCTTTCTCAGTGTTGTTATCCTTACAACTAGAATCAGACAATTCAAGTAGTCCACCAGAGAGAGCTCATTCACCTCACTGTAGCTTCCCCTCTGCGGTGTCAAATTCCATCTTCCTTGGCCTCCCTGTCGCACGTGCGTAGTGCAGTCAGGACAAGGACAGGGGTGAGGGCTAGGAGGGGACGATACCTGGACAGTGGTGATTGAATGAGGGCTAGGACTCAACCAAATCGATGAAGAACGCGCTGGATGGCAAGGAGAAGCTGAGCTAGGATTCTTAAAGGTGGAGGAATCGCGTAGGGGGAATGAGTTAGGGTTCTTGAGGGTGGGGCTTGATCCAAACACATAAGGAACGAGCAGCGGGTGCAGCGGCTCGATCTAATCGATCAGACTTAGATCCACTTTGTTTAAGCTGGTTTTTCCGGTTAAAAATGTGAAAAGTCAAAAGCTGAAATAAATATGCTTTTGAAAATCAGTCTTTTTGTAACGCTGAAAAGTCAACTTTGAGTAAACGAACTAATAGCCGAAAAGCTCACTCAAATCTGCTTTTCTGTTTTTTATGTGTAAAAGCCAACAGTCACTACTCTAACAGCCAGCTTTTTAACTAGCCACTAGCGACTTTTTTAAAAGTTTAAAAGCTCCAATCCAAACAAACACACCCTTAATCTTCACGGAAGGGTAATTTTGTTCATATGAATACTAGTATTATTTACTGCCATGGGCCATGAGTCATGTGGGCAACTAGGCATGTAAGCTACTCCTGCTGTTCCTTTTTTATAAGTAAGATGTTTTGAAAATAAGAAGAGAGATAAAGTAGAGATGTATTGGAAAGAGAAAAAATTGTTTCGAAAAATGAAAACGAAGAAATTTTGAGAAGTACAGAGTGACTTATAATTTAGGACGAAAAGAGTAAAAGATTTCTAGTTTACCTCAACAAATCTTCCGCGCCATCTCCAGCTCTGTTGATCCATCCAAGCGTCGTTTTGATCCAGCCCCTTTTCCTACGAGCTCTGGACCTCTGATCCACGGTCGACCACACGCGCAGTCGGCCATGCGTGGCTTCACGCTTGCACACAGCACATGGTTTCACTTCCCGAGCAAGGCTTGCGGGGATTCACGGCTATATGTCCGATATTCAATGGGTCTACAGGGTTTTTATTTGAGTTAGAGTTTTTTAGCTTTCGAAAAAGTTGGCTGCTGGTTAGTTGAAAAGCTGGTTGGTGGAGTAGTGACTATTAGTTTTTTTAACATATACTTGGCTTCTCTGTACATCAAAAGACAGAAAAGCAGCTCTAAGTGAGATTTTCAGTTTTTAGTTTATTTTTTTAAAAGCTAGCTTTTCAGCATTTTAAAAGCCAGCTTTTCAAAGCCTTGTTTATTTCAGCTTTTCAAATTTTAGCTTTTCAGCTAGAATAGCCAGCTTGAAAAGTTAAAACAAACGGAGCCGTGTCCTCACTCTCTTCATAAGTTATTAACGTCTCAGACAAAGTTGTGAGTCAAAACTGAACTACTGAGCATTGTTTTGTTGGAACCAAAGAAAAAAAAGAGAGTGAGTATGTGTGCTTGAAACATGATGCTGGTCGTAATACGATGTACTATTTAGATTTTTTGTACTGAGAGCAGAAGCAGGCTCCCAGAAGTAAGTGGACTATGGTCCACTTTGTTTGAAAAGTTAAAGCTTGAAAAGTTGATAAAAATAAGGTTTTAAAAAGCTGGTTTTAAAATACTGAAAAGCTAACTTTTGAGAAAATAAACTAAAAGCTAAAAAACTCATTCAGAGATGTTTTTTAAATTTTTGATGTGCAAAAAAATTAAATATATATTAAAAAATCAACAGTCAATAAGCTGACTATCAACCAACTTTTTTAAAAACTCAAGATTACAGCTTAAAGCCCTCCAGTAAGAGGCATGCCAAATGCTTG
Organism: Zoysia japonica; assembly: GCA_001602275.1. Classification (NCBI taxonomy): domain Eukaryota; kingdom Viridiplantae; phylum Streptophyta; class Magnoliopsida; order Poales; family Poaceae; genus Zoysia; species Zoysia japonica. The sequence goes on from BCLF01000041.1 coordinate 753,471, forward strand.
TGCATCTGCAGGTTGCATGTAGGGGTCGCAACAGGAGCACTGAGACAAGGAAAGACTCGAGAAAACCCAGGTTGATTTCTCGATCACTCGGGACGAGAGGGGCAGGACGTGCCAGAGAGAAATATCGTGCACCAGTTATAAGGACCGATTGAGCAAGCCGGAGACACAAATAGCAGCAGGTCGTCAACTTGTCACCGCAAGACTAGTATTCCGTAAGTTTTTAAATTGATATCGTCATTAAATTTTAATTTTAACCTTTTATTTTATTAAAAATTAATTTAAATATGTAAAATTTTAAACTATAATTCAAATAATTTTAATGATTAATTAAATTATAACAAAATATATAATTTTTATCAAATTTTTTTAATAAAATGAAAGATCAAAGTTAAAATTAAAAGTCAACGGCGATATCACTCCTTTTAACTCATAAAAAAGATCATTTTAAGATAATGACACGGTACTCAAAACATAATTTTAATTTCTATTTTTTATAAAAATATTTAATAAAAAATATATTTATATTTTATAAAAATACTTTTCAAAACAAATTTAATCATATAATTTTTATATTTCTAACCTTAACAAATTAATCTTCTTTTTGACTGCAGGGAGTATACAGCAGTACTGATTAGCAGCATGACATGATGCTGGCGCCAGCGAGAGCCACGTACGTTGGGCTTGATTCGGATCTTCGCGTCAGTTCTTACGGATGTTTTTTTCTCAGAGGACCATGCCACGTATGGGCTCAAAGGATCAGCGTAATCACTGATTTGACTACTTTTTTTGTCCAAATCCCTAGCCGGAGCGGGGCCTCAGGAGATTTCGCCATAACATCACTCAGAAAGAGTAAAACCATCTTAGAGCTCTGATTAGTACAGCTTATTTTTAGTTTATTTACAGAAATAAATAAAAACTGTGTCAAAAAGCAAACTTATTTTATTACAGTTTATTAAGTTTAACAGCTTCTCAGAATAAATTAAACAGCAATTTATTTTTCAGCTGCTTTTCATCAGCTAAAAAAATAAGCTGCTTTTTTATTAAGTTTCGCTGTATCGGCCTAGATCTTGCCCTTTTAGCTTCTTTAATCAATTCTAATTAAAGATTGGCAAATTGCACTTGTATATGAATGGAGGATATAATATTTTTTTTTAAAAAAGTTAGCTTGCAAGTCCAGCTGGGCAACTGGTAAACGTAAGTTCAGTGCATCTGGCGTGCGTCGACTTCAGCTCACATGGCCCCTCATTCACTACCGTAATCCGTCGATCCCCCCAAACCAGCAAGATCACGGGGATTCATTGATTACGGGAGCCGATGCGGACATGCTAAATTCGGTGATGGGCGCACTGGGCGCTCCTTCCCGATCGGTCCCCCACGCGATTTGTTTCTCCGCCATGGGTGGTTAGCTTGCAGCAGATAAGTAACCCGCCACTCCCGCTAGACGCGAACTACTTGCGCCCAAGCCGGGGACCTTGTGACCCTGCTCTCCTCGCCACAAGTTGCGATTCGGTTGGTATCCTCCCGATCTTGGACTTTTCCGCTTCGCTTCCGCTCTGATCCGCAAGTTTTGTCGTTTGTCGGTGGGGTGACGGCTCTCGCTCTCCCGTCCGTCTTGGGCAGCAACCGGGATCCAGTCGTCCTTGGTTCAGACCTGCTGTTGGAGCTTGTGTGCTTTCTTCCATGGTGGTTTTCTCGAGTCGTGCACGGGCCACGCTCGATGAAATGTTTGTGAGACGGTGAGAAGCTGTATTGCGTGGTACTGGCTTTCTTGCTTGGGTCAGTGTGACAGTGTGTGGATCGAATACTGCTGTTGCTTGGCGATCGTCGAGTATGGCCGGTTCAGAGAGGACCATCGTTTGGTTCAGAAGGGACCTCAGGATCGACGACAACCCAGCCTTGGCTGCTGCGGCGAGGGAGGGCTCCATCCTCCCTGTCTTCATATGGTGCCCGGTTGAATACGGGCAGTACTACCCTGGGCGGTGCTCCCGGTGGTGGCTTAAGCAGTCTCTCGTGCACCTTGGGAAGTCGCTGGAGTCGCTCGGGTGCCCACTTGTGCTAATCCGTGCTAAGGAGAGCACCCTTGCAGAGCTTTTGAAATGTGTTCATTTGATCGGCGCAACCAGAGTGGTTTACAATCGTTTATACGGTTAGTTTCTAAACCACGCTATGTTATATGATCATGAAAATGTCTTCCTTTGTTGCTGCTTTATTTTTCTTGAAATTGGTGTCTCCTGTTGGAACTGCCTGGCTTGTTTCATATCTTGTCATTGCAGTATACTCTTACAGAGTCAATTATATTATGTAATTTTTTCCCTGTGAAAATTGTTTAGGTGAGCTATTACGTAGGAGTTCTTCCTCAAAGTTTTAGAAGCGATAAAAAACTTTTTGAAAACTGTGCTTTAACATTGAATTTTCTAATAAAATACTATGCAAGCTGTACATATGCTATTGCATTAAATTTTCCCTGTAGTCACCTTTTTTTTCGAAGAGATGTATTTACATAGCTTATAAGATTTATCAATGATTTTGTTCCCTAGATGGAGCGTGAAAAAAAAAAATTTAATCTCAATGTTTTAAATGTTGAACTTGGCTCTGCTTTATATTGAAAGAGTTTGCTGGGAATGGGGATTTCAGCTTATACAGATTTAGGGTTAACACTGACACAAACCTATTTAGAAATTTGTAAAATTTGATGAGGAACGCGTTACAATGTTAGCCTAGTAAGAAGATTCTTTCTCAAGAAAAAAAAACTGAAGCAACAAGACACAGAACATTAAAATTAGTCACTAGGCTAATGATTAAATTCCAAATCCAATTCCAAATAATAAAATTCAGATGGCCTTAAAACAAACCAGTACACACCTCAGTATCATATTTGTGACAAGATCCATAGCAGAAATTGCAATACTATTCAGCATTATTCTTAAATCCAACTTTCCTCCTGATGTGACCTCACATGATGTATCCATTTTGACCAATATATGACTGCTATATAACTATGTTAGTTTGATCAAGCTCAAAGCTTGTCCGCGGAGATGGTTTGACATTTATGTGATTGGATCCTTTCCTCTACTGTCTACTCAATTACAACTTCCCAATTTGTTCTCTTTCTGATCTCCTTTTCTCATGTCATTCTGATACTATTTACTCTTGCTTTCTAAACATTTTTAGATCCTATTTCGCTTGTATGTGATGACAAAATCAAGAAAGAACTTTTGGCCTGTGGAATTTCTGTTCAAAGTTTCAATGGTGATCTACTATATGAACCATGGGATGTTTATGATGAGAATGGGCATGCATTCACTTATTTTAATATGTACTGGAAGAAATGTATGGAACTATCTGTTTTATCACCATCTTTAGGACCATCGGCGCTTATACCAGGTTACTTCTGGCCAATTCCCTCACATCATCATTTCATTTCTCATCTCACTATTTTAAGTTTCTTCTTAAGACTATCCCCATATCTCATATAACCCGTTAACGTTTTCAAAACAGCTTTCTAATCTTTAATGACATGATATGTAGCTCTTCTGTGCATTCAAGAAAAAAAAGCTTTCTAATGTGTACCAATTTGAATTGGTTTCTTGGAAGTATCAGTCATTTCACATATGCAATAATGGTGACTGCTTTCCCAGCCTTATCATGTCAGGAAAATTCCTTATTAGCCATCAGCGTAAACTTTTAAGCCCTATCCACCAATAACATCCATTCATAGCTTAAGACTAACATGCCCCTGATTGTAAATTTTGTCAAAGTTTCCTTGCCAGCTAACTGTACATTCAATTTTTTTTCAAGAATATCTAGACAACAAATATTTCAGCATAGAATATTATGTTGTTCTCTGGTTATAAATTTTTATAGTTTGTCCAACTTCTGTCAAAATATTATTGCAAAAATTGGACTTATTGATAAAGAAACTTTAACAAAATTTATAACAAAGGATATTTTGATCTTTTATCTTTTCATTTAACACCATTAAGCTATGAAATGGATGACAATGGCGAATAGGGAACAAAAGTTTACGTTGATTGCTATTAAGGAAATTCAAATTTTTGAGTAGTTATACGGAACCTTAACTAATTTCGATAGTTGGTAAGGAATTTTCCCTATCATGTATTCGGTACCTAGTTAACAAATGTAGATACAACTGTTTTAATTCTTAATATCTTTCAGTTTGAAATTCAGGTATAGAGAATGTCCATAGCTGTACAATTGATGATCTAGGTCTTGAATCTAGTAAAGATGAGGAGTCAAGCAATGCTTTGCTAAGCCGGGCATGGTCTCCTGGCTGGCGTAATGCAGAAAAGATGCTTGAAGAATTTGTGTCTTCTGGTCTTCTACAATATTCAGAACATGGCATGAAGGTTGAGGGAGCTACAACATCATTATTGTCACCATATCTTCACTTTGGCGAGTTGAGTGTAAGGAAAGTTTATCAACATGTTAAAATGCAACAAGTCAAGTGGGAAAATGAAGGGAAATCTGAAGCTAAGGAGAGTGTTCCATTATTCTTGCGATCAATTGGTTTTCGAGAATATTCACGTTACTTATGTTTTAACTTCCCATTTACGCATGAGCGATCTTTACTGAGTAACTTGAAGCATTACCCCTGGCTTATGGATGAGGACCGATTCAAGTCATGGAGACAAGGAATGACAGGATATCCTTTAGTGGATGCCGGTATGAGAGAGCTCTGGGCTACTGGGTGGACTCATAATCGTATAAGAGTGATAGTTTCCAGTTTTGCTGTTAAATTTCTACAGATTCCTTGGATTTGGGGAATGAAGTATTTTTGGGATGTTTTATTGGATGCTGACCTGGAAAGTGATATTCTTGGTTGGCAATACATATCTGGGAGTTTACCTGATGGCCATGAGCTCCGCCGTCTTGACAATCCTGAGGTATGCAATTACTAGGGAGCGAAGCATTTGAGCACCAACTCTTATGTGGACTATATATTCAACCAGATTCACATAAGTAGTTATGGAGATTTATATTAGAATTTTGGGAAATTTTGCTCGTCACATAGTTCATAGATTATTCCCTGGTGAAATATGCTGATAGTTTGTTGAATAAAATATTGCAGACATTGTTTTTAGTAAGTTCATTTATATGTAATGTATTTCAAAACGTAAAACACCTTTTATTTTTAGAGCTTGCAGAAATTCATTTTAGCGTTCTAGGCCTGTAAAACCAGATTTGGTCAAGACCTATTATATAACACATAAAAGCAGCCTTACTAGGTTGACCTATTTTGGTTCTTCTAGGCCATTAAATATAGATAGGATGTTGGCATGTCTAATCGCTGTCTTTTTATTGCTTCATCTGCCCACCACACATTGTTTCTCTTTCATTGATATCAGATGTCAAACTATTTTCACAATTCACTTATATTTTTTTCTGTATCTCTTGCTGCTGTTGATCTGTGGTGAGACAGTTCACAGTTTGTTATAGCTGTTTACATTTCTCTTTTATAGAATTTTATTTGTGCCTGGTCTGCTATTCTTTCTTTTGAAAAGAGTTATTTACTAAGTTTTTTATTGTATGCAAAACCAGGTTCAGGGTCAAAAGTATGACCCAGATGGTGAATATGTAAGAACTTGGATTCCTGAACTGGCTAGAATGCCAACAGAATGGATCCATTGTCCTTGGGATGCACCTAGATCTATACTTGAAGTTGCTGGGGTCGAGCTGGGCTTCAACTACCCAAAACCCATAGTAGAACTTCACACAGCACGAGAATGCTTAGATGACGCCATCTCCATTATGTGGCAATTGGACACAGCTGAAAAACTTGCTGACCAAAATGGCGAAGTTGTGGAAGACAATATGAGCTATATTAAGAGTTCAAATATCCCAGTGGTAATTTTGAAGAAGGAGCTGTCTTCAACATTTTCCTCCTTTGATAAAAAATTACAGAATGCTAATGGAAAGAATATATTACAATCAGCAGAAATGAAAGGACCGTACAAGCAGAATTTTCAAGTTGATGTGATGAGTGCCTCAAATATGGAAGACACAGAATCTACAGCTAACTTGCAAGTGTCAAGGAAAAGATTTCACAGGGAGGGTGCATTCGATGTTCCCTCATGTTCATCTTCGTTTGGCAAGCATTCAAGGATTCATGATCCTGACAGTTCTTCGATTCTATCTTCTGGATACCTCGAGGAGAAAGCAGAAAGGAATGGAACTGATGAGGTAAGACATCTTTATCAGAACAAGTATCGCACATGGAAATTCGTGTAAATTGCCAAACTCTACTTTTTGATCAGGTAAGCAAGTGTCTTATGATAATGTCATTGCAGCAAACATGGAGAAACAAACCAAAATTGCGAACAACCAAAAGGCACTTGTTCTGTTGTTCAACTAGGTTTCTTAGTATAAATATAGTTTATGATGCCAGAATTTTATTGTACTGTAACCTTCTCATGAGAACTTCATGCTACAAGTAAATCCAACACAAATAACAAAGAGTAGAGCATGATATCAGCTACCATCTCACAAAATTTTGCTGAAATAACAGCTATAGGAAGAGGAACAAAGGGAGGGAAATTTTTTTTTCAGTGATTCAGATAGAAGATGAAACAACATCTACCGTCAATTAAAATAACAACTTATAGATGAAATTTGTCCTTTTGGTTTATCTACATAAAATTTGCAATTTGAGCTCAATTTTGTGAGATGTTAAATGTTAGACAGTTGAGTGCTTTACACTCTTATTTTGTCTCTGTAAAATTTCTATTTCCTTCCTCATTCCATAGACAAGCTGCCATTACACATCATTAGGTATGACAGTATTTCAATTTTATGCCAAATATACCAAACAAAATAATTCGGCTTGTCTTACAAGATCAATGATAGCTTCTGTGGAAATCAATAGCTTCAGAAAATTATATTTGCCCTGACGCACAGATACAGTATGTGATATTTGCCCCGATGAGCAGATATTAGTCATGTACTACTATCTCGTATTCTCACGGCTTATCTGAGGTGTGAAGTCACATTAACTGATACAGTATGTGGGATTTGCCCAGGCTTGCTTACTGCTGGATGAAAAAGAAATTCATAGCTGGAGATAATTCCTTAGCTTTTTAAGAATTTAACTATCCGTACAAGCAGAGAGTTTGTTTTGCATTTGATATGTTTTTGTGTGGAGATTTCTCCTCCCGATTACATCCATGTGTTGATATCCCTCCGTTTTTAAATTGATGTCGCCGTTGACTTTTATTTTCAACTTTGACCATTTGTCTTATTCAAAAAATTAGTTCGAATATGAAAATTTATGAGTTGTGATTCAAATAAGTTTAATAATAAAGTAAATTATAACAAACTATATGATATTCATAAAACTTTTTTGAATAAGATGAATGATCAAAGTTGTAATTAAAAGTCAACGGCGACAAACTTTTTTAGGACTGTAGTGTGGTAGTGATTTCGTTATTATGGACGAATTTATTTTGATAACTCATTGCAGGGTGAAGATGATGCCGTTGTAGATAGCGGTACAAGCATCTCTGGACCGTCAAAGAGAACCGCTCAGGGGGGCTGACAGGATGATGTAAATTTGGCATGAGGAATAGGGATTTAGGAGCAGAAAATGGAGAAGCTTAGTCCTCGAATGAGTTTATTTGTGCGTATTCCATGCGATTTTGTAAAAGTGAAACTGTAATTATAATTAGTTTAAGGGGAGGGTAGAAGGTGAGAATAAAGACTTAACAATCTTTAATTGTTGACTTCTACCTTATATATATTACAATTACTCTGCTTCTAAATTGTTGTTGTAGATGATTTTTATTATCATCTTTGACTATTTGTCTTACTAAAAATTAGTTTGAATATGTAAAATTATAAATCATGTTTCAGATATCTTAGATGATGAAACAAATTATAACAAAATACATACTAGTAATATTATTTAGTATACTCTCTTGTTTGAAAAAGAATGTTGTTTTGGATAATGTTTTGGTCAAACATTGGGAATAGAAATTACAAATAAATTTTAAAATTTTTAACTTGTTAAGTTTAGGAATATAAAAATTATATGATTATATTTGTTTTGAAAAGTACTTTTATAAAAGTATAAATATATTATTTTTAATAAATATTTTTATAAAAAATAGAAGTCAAAGTTATGTATAGGAGATCGTGTCATTCTGTAAAACGATTTTCTGTACGACTTTCTTTGTGAATCGGAGGGAATACTTTTTTAAATTAGAGAAATGATAAAGAACTGCGATAACAATTTAAAAAAAAAGAGGGTATGTCTGTAATTATTCAGCACACATACCGAGACTTATGTGTGATTTCTGATCACATTATGGCTGCTGAAATATCTGATGAAAGGAAATCGAGTGGGATCTTCGCAGTGCTCTCATCTCGAGCGTTCGAAAGCGGAAAACTAGATGACATTGAACTGAACAAGCTGTGATGCTGCGCTTGTTTATTTTGTTAGCCTTCTCTTTGTTAATTAGTACTACTATAAGATATAATGGCATGGCTAATTAATATACTCCCTTTGTTGTTAAATTATTGTTGCCGTTGATTTTTAGTATCAACTTTGACAAATTATCTTATTAATTTTTTTTTAAATATCAGATATTTTATTATAATTTATTTTATTATAATTTATTTTATTATTAAAGTTATTTTTGGGTATGCAGGAGAGCTGTATACCTTTGTCTTAAAGAGGAGAAAAAACGTCTTTACATGAAACCCCACCTGCTAGGAGCAAAACAGGGGGGTTGGTTACATGTCAAGAATGTAAGCCGTACAAACAAGTACAAGTACATAAGGAAAAAATCTATTTAAAAAGTTAACAGCTTAACTATAATCTAATAGATGTCATAGTTCTAGCTCTTTAAGGTTGTAAGCTTCATGATCATTAGGACAAATAATCCCCAAAGCTATAAATTATTTTGACGATTGAATGAGAACTATGAACTAATCTGTTGGATGTAGATTCAAAAAATACACTTCTCCATACCTCTGAGTTAGTTTCCTCAACAGAGGCGAAGCTATATAGAACCACTGGTGTCAGGTGACACCGATAGAATTTCACAAATCCCTTGCTAAACTGACACCATCGCAAAATGGAGCTGACCCTGTGGCGTTTTGTCCTGGCTTTGCCCCTGTTCCTCAAGGATGATCACGCCTCGGAGAAGCTTCAAGATTGAAGATGGTTCAAGCTTAAGGATAAGTTAGAGTCCTTTATGGTTTAGTTTTAGGTTTTGAGTCTATAGGAAAACCGATATTATAAAGAGAGATCAAGTCACATCTTGATTTACAAGTCTTAGAGAGTATGGATACTCTAGAATCTTAGAGGGCACTTGAGTGAAAAAGATAAGACTTAAAGATGCAAGTTTTTGAACAAGATGGACTTGAAGACACCAAATTTCAAAAGCAAGATGAGTCCGACAGTCTGGCATCTGAGGCTTCAAGGTTACAGAGAAGATGAAGTTTGCTAGAAGAATGAGAGGAGGTCACCGGACAGTTTAGTGGTGTCACCAATAGTTCGACGAATCTGGAAGATCAGAGTCCAGAGAAGTTGTTTTTTGAACCAAATCAAAGGAAGTCACCGGACAGTTCAGTGAGATTAGTGATCGGACACTCCTGTGTGCATGAAGATGAATTTCAGAGAATGTGTCTCTAGATGTACAAAAGAGAAGGTTCACCAAACAGTTCGGAGAAGGCCCACTCGTGGGCGTCATCGACCGACACACCCCCCCCCCCCCCGACCTCAAGCGCACGGCATGACAACTACTTTGAAAAGCTCCTCGATAAGTCCTGCCCAAACCATGCGACTCCGATCAGACATCTCTATAAAAACTGTTGCCTAATGAAGGGAGGGATGATCTCCGACCTCAAAAGCGAACTCGCCGGCCTGACCCTCCAGTGAAGGACAGTCAGGGGCGGAGGCCGTCCTTTTCCTGAGCTAGAGGGTTGCCTCATGATCTTCGGCGGGTCAGTGGCTTTCGAGTCCCGACGCTGTCATAAGCTTACCTTATGGGAGGTCAACATCACCAGTTCTGCTATCTCAACCTATCTCAAGTGGTCAGAATCGCCTATCACCTTCGACCGGTTCTACCACTCCAACATATCGCAGCTGGGACGTCTTCTGCTCATGCTCGAACCCATCGTTGGAACTACTCGGCTCACCAAGGTCTTCATCAATGGTGGTAGCATTCTCAACATCCTCTACATCGACATCTTCAACACTATGAACCTTCCGAGGTCGGACATCCACACAAGCAACGCCCCATTCCACAGAGTCATCCCTGACAAATTGACCTCCCGATTGCCTTCGGCGATCGGTACCACTTCAGGACAGAGAAACTGACATTTGAGGTGGTTGACTTCGTGGATACCTACCACGCCATCCTTGGAAGATCATGCTACACCAAGATAATGGTAGTCCCCAACTACGTCTACCTCAAGTCTAAGATGCCCGACCCCAACGCATCATCAGCGTGGCATCGAGCTTTCAGCACGCGCTCGTCTGCGAGCAAGAGAGTTGCAAGCTGGCCATGGCCCTCGCCGGGTCGGCTGAACTAGTAGAACTCCGCAAGATCAAGGGGTCGGACATCACCTTGAACTCCAAATCTTCGACCTCAATATCTTTTGAACCCACCAACGACTCCAAGGAGATCATCATCGACCCTTCTGACTCGGCCAAGAAAGTTAGGGTCGAAACAACGGTATTCGACAAACAAAAAAGCACGCTCTTTGACTTCCTCATCACAAATCAGGATGTCTTTGCCTGTAAGCCCGTCGATATATCAGACATCCTGAAGAAAGTCACCAAGCACTCTCTCAACATCACTCTTGGATCTCGTCCAGTCCAATAGAGGCTCAGCTGCTTCAATGATAAGAAGCGGCGAGCCATCAGGGAAGAAATCGTGAAGCTACTCAATGCCAACTTCATTAAGGTGGTCTATCACCCTGAGTGGCTTGTAAACCTTGTAATAAAAAAAATGGAAAATTGAGGATGTGTATTGATTATACTGGTCTCAATAAGGCGTGCCTGAAGGATATGTTCCCTCTGCTGCACATCGACTAGGTGGTCGACTCCACGGCCAGTTGCGAGACCCTTAGTTTTCTAGATGCGTACTTCAGGTACCATCAGATCTCTATGTGTGGTTCTAACCTTCTGACCCGTCCTTCGTCACCCCATTATGTTACTTTTGCTACGTCACCATGCCCTTCAGACTCAAGAACGCCAGCACGACCAATCAACACTGCATGCAGAAGTGCTTCTATGACCAACTGGGTCAAAATTTTGATGTCTACGTAGACGACATCGTCATCAAATCCCGAAAGGCCGACAACCTCATTGGAGGCCCAAAAGAGATGTTCGCCAACCTTTGTCGATACCGCATCAAGCTCAACCTCGAGAAATGTGTCTTTGATGTCCCCTCCAGCAAACTGCTTAGCTTCATCATATCTGAGTGAGGCATCGAGGCCAACCCCGAGAATGTTGTCGCAACCGGAAATCTCGGCCCCATCAGGAACGTGAAGGGAGTGCAGAAGCTCACGGGGCGTTTAATTAGTGGCCCTCAGCCATTTTATCTCCAGGCTCAATGAGAAGGCTATGTCGTTCTATCAGCTTCTGCAGAAGCCTAACCACTCCACCTGGACCACCGATGCCCAAGAAGCATTTGAGAAGTTCAAAACTCTCCTCTCGACGCCACCAATCCTAGCTTCTCCGACCCTCGGTGAACCCCTACTTCTGTATATCTTTGCAACCACAAAGGTTGTCAATATGGTACTCGTCGTCGAGCGCTTGATAGAGGGTCAGACCCTGAAGGTTCAGCGGTCCGTGCACTTCATTAGTGAAGCGCTCGCCAACGCCAAGACTCGGTACACCCAATTGGAGAAACTTCTCTACATCATACTCATCACCAGACGCAAGCTACGCCACTACTTCGACAGTCATCCCATTCGAGTGGTAACGACTTTCCTTCTCAGATAGATCATCAACAACAAGGCTGCGGTTGGGTGAATCATGACCTGGGCGATGGAGCTTATGGGCCACAACATCTTCTACGTACCTTGACAAGCAATTAAGTCCCAAATCCTCATCGACTTCATCGTCGAATGGACCGAAACTGAAGAACCATCAACCCCAACCGACCTTAAACATTGGACGATGTTCTTTGATGGCTCCTGCATGATCAAGGGCTCGGGTTGGCATCATCCTCATCTCCTTGAAAGGCGACAGATTCTGGTATGTTTTGCAAATACATTTCTGTGCCTTCAACAACATCATCGAGTACGAGGCTCTCCTTCACGGGGTCTTGATTGCGGTCAACCTTAGGGTATGAAGGCTCTACATCAAAGGCAACTTTGAGCTCGTCATCAATCAAGTGATAAAACAATCAAACTGTCGGGATCGAAAGATGGAGGCCTACTGCGAAGAGGTTCGCAAGTTCGAAGACACATTTGATGGGCTCGAGTTTCATCATGTTCTACATCGCGACAACGAAGTGGCTGACGCACTTGCAAAGATGGCCTCAAGGCGAGATCCCATACCCGTGATGTATTCCTCGAGATTCTCACCAAGCCGACCACCAAGCTCAAGGATGACAACTCTGACCCATAACTAGAAGCTGGGGTCAGCGATCAACCCTCGACACCAGGACTAGAGGTTATGGCCAACATCCCCGACTGGTCTCGGGACATCTACTTCTTCCTAAGGGACACCCTTGCAACAGACACCAACGAAGCAAGACGCATCGCCCATCGTGCCATGGACTACAGCCTGGTCGATGACGATCTCTACAAGAGAAGTGTAAGCGACATACTCCAGCGTTGCATCCCTCAAGCGAAGGATCAACAACTCCTAGAAGACATTCGCTCAGGTGTGTGTGGACACCATGCCACCCTGAGCACCTTGGTCAAAAAAGCCTTTCGACAGGGTTTCTACTGGCCCATGGCAATATTAGATGTTGAGAGGTTGGTGCAATCGTGCAAGGGTTGCAAGTTTTATGCTCGCCTTACGCACATGCCGGCTCAAGAGCTCAAGATAATCCTGATCACTTGGGCATTCGTGGTACGGGGACTCAACATCCTCGGGCCTTTTCGCAAAGCGCCCGGGGGCTTCACCCATCTCTTCATTGCTGTTGTCAACCATTTGGATTGAAGCCAAGCCGTCCCAAGCATCTCCGCTGGCCAAGCCATTGTCTTCTTCTATGACATCATATGCCAGTTCGGGGTACCTGAACTCCAGTATCACCAACAATGATCGGCAATTCGCCGATTGAAATTTTCAAAAATTCTGAGATGAGTACCACATCTTTCTCGACTTTGTCTCGCGGCTCACTTGAGGACCAACGGTCAGTTCAAGCATGGCAATGGAATGGTGCTCTAAGGGCTCAAGCCTCAACACTATGAAACTATCAAGTAGGCGGCCGGACAGTGGGTCCAAGGGCTCCCATTCGTGTTGTGGAGCCTGCATACGACACCAAATAGGCCGACATGCTTCACTCCATTCTTCGTGACCTTTGATGCAGAGGATGTGCTGCCGACCAACTTCGACTTTGACTCTCCAAAAGTCCGAGCCTATGAATAAAGAGGGTCAGAGGAAGCACGCCAAGACGCTCTAGACCAGCTGGACAAAGCTGGCGATGTGGCCATCCTTCAATCCATCAAATATCAGCAAGGTCTACGACAAGTACATGCGCGACATATCAAGGGTCAGGCGGGCCTTCTGCATGGAAGATCTGGTGCTCAAGAGAGTCCAGATCAGGTCGGCCAACACAAGCTGTTGCTACTGCCCTAGGAAGGACTGTACGCCGTCAAGCGAGTCCCGAGGCCCGGTTGCCTACAAGCTAGTGGATGAAAATGGCAATGAAACCTAATAATATTAGATAAGTGAAAAGCTTTTGAGCACTCTCTATTGTGTTTCAACTTTGAGCGGCAGAGTGCAGTTGAAAAATTGTCCCCCACCGCCCGATAGGTACTTTACCCCAGATTCCCCGCTAATAAGTCCCGATTAAACACAAAAAAGGCACCTATGTTTCTGGCGCTAAGATTTTCAAGTCTCGGGACCCTCATGGCTCGGACTCCAGGGGTCAGCCCACTCGAAACCTCAAAAAGTTAAGTCCTGAACTCGCGCTGGCCTGAACCCCGAACATTCCCCCAGGACGGTGTGACTTATCTTTAAGTAACGTGGCAGTCCAACCCTCCCGTTGCTCTTTAGTCTCAGGTTCCGTGCCTCACATCAAGAGATCTGATCTCGACCCGTGCCAACTGCCGAGGTGACCGTCTGATAGGCAAAGTAAACTGAAAGTGCTTGCGTCCAAGTTTTCATTGCGGCTAACGTTCAAGGATCCATGGCTGGTGACAATTTTATGGAGCATTGAGTCCAAACCGCAACCCTACAAGCTATATCCAGCCCGATCACTCAACAATTACCAACAAAATCTTGAGAATGCAAAACATAACATAGTAGCTGTCGAGGTAAATGGTACTGCAGAGGTAGTTGTCTGAACCGCTCCCGCATAAAATCAGGCGAGTTGAAGATCGAACAAAGCCAGCGTTCTAAGGGCTACACCTCCGTTCACAAACAACCACCCAAGCATGGATGTGACGTCGCCCTTCAAGCGGCCGAACTCGCGGCACACACTTGTAAATATCAACGAGCTAAGTTTTACGACTCTACTCTAACAAACTAAGTTACACAAATATTACAAGCTCTCACTGTCACGCTCCTCCACGGTGAAGATGGCAGTATCCTCGGCATTGGCCAGCTCTTGGCTGTTAGCTTCATGACCTTTGAAGTCCTCTAAAAGGTATGAATTGATTTTGGTGATTGAGTGGACACCATAGGTAATAGTTGTATTGCAGGTAACTCCACGCTAATTCTACTTCAATATGGTGGGCTTCCTCGGTGGATTACAAGGACGAACCCTAGAAGAGGAGTTGCAGGGCGTTAGAGGACCAAGGCTAAGGACTAGATAGAGAGTTCATAGGAACGCCGGTACTATTAAAGGGGATAAGGTCATTTGTCTCCTTTCATACAAGTGTTAGAGGGTGTGAATGCTCCTTAGATCCTCAAAAAGCACTAAAGATGGCACAAGAAGCGATGTCAAAGACTGGAGCTCAAGACCAGCTGAAGTTTCAGTCACCGAACAGTCCGATGAACCCTATAGGAGCCAATCCAGAGAGAGGTGCTCTCTGGAGTCGAGATGGAGCAGTCATCGGACAGTCTGTCAGTGCAGTGACTGGACAGTCCAGTGAGTCAGAAGCTAAAGTCCATAGAAGGTATCTCTGGGGATCTAAAAGTGAAAGTCAACGGACAGTTCGGTGAAGGTATGCACCGGACAGTTTGGTGTCTTATGGAATGGATTTCAGAGAGGGTGTTTCTCTGGCCGAGGAGGAAGAAGGGTCACCGGATAGTTCGGTGATTGCATAAAGCAGTCACATTTATGACATCACGTCCCAACAGTAGTTTCTGGGCTTGGAGCCTATTAAAAACGTGGAGGGGATGTTTTTCAGTGTGCCCTTGATCAGAATTGCTGGAGCCAAGTTGTGAGAGGCCAAGGGACACCACCAAGAGAGCACATTGCAAGATTAGAGATCTTTGGTGCTAGTAGAAGAGTGATAGGGAGCATTTATACAGTTCTATAGCTTGTAGGGCTTGAGAGGAGCGATCTTTTCCTATTACTCTTGGTGTGGGCAGCCGAGACCGGTTAAGAGTCGGTGATCGAGCTTCCGAGGAGACTGTGTAAGACATCACCAAGTTTGTACGCGGTTTCGAGTCCTTCGCTTGAAAGGGACACCAAGAGGGAGCGTCTGAGCCTTGGAGGCTTGCTCTGTCGCTTGGGTATTGTGTGTGACAGCCGGGCCGCCAGTGACTTCACTCTGGGAGTGAAGCGTACCCTTGTGAGCATCGTTTCGGGAACGACGGGAGGGACCGATGAGGATTAGAGGAAAGCGCCTACCTTCCGAGACCTTGGGAAAAAATCACTGAGCATTCTCTATCTCACACTCTTTACTTATCGCATTTACTTACCGTTGAGTAGTGTGATAGGTTGTTCTTTGATTCCTCTTGTTGGCTATCATGCTAATGCTTACTTGTTGTTATTTCATTACCACTAGCATTGTTAGGGTCTTGACCTACTAGACTTGCTGAGGTTTGCTTCCGTTGTGTTCAAGTCTTATAGTTTAAGTTCGTAGCAGAATTAGTGCTATAAGTCCACTGATTCAACCCCTCCTCTCGGTGTCCTTGATCCTTACAAGTGGTATCGGAGCCAAGTGCTCAATTTCAGGCTTCACCGCCTTGAGTAAGGATGTCGAACGGGATGGAGACTCCACCCGTATTTGATGGGGACAATTACTCGTATTTGGAGGCTCGCATGCAAGCCTACCTATAGTCAATCGATGGGAAAACGTGACATGTTACTAGCAACGCTACGAATGAGAATGAGAGACTTGATCCCATTTTCATTAGGTACAATGCAAAGGCCAAGAATGCTATGTTTGGATGCATTTCTAAAAATGTATTTTCTAGAATCAATGCATCATCTACCGCACATGAAATTTGGATCCAATTGCAAAATATTCATGAGGGCTCCTTCGAGGCCAAGGAAGAGCGTTATTATGTTCTCAAGAACAAATATGACTCCATCACCATGCAACCACATGAAAAGGCTAATGATGTTTACTCTCGTTTGCATGTAGTGGTGGAGGAGATCAATGCCTTGGGCCTCAAAGACAAAATTGATGATGTTGAAATCATGAGGAAGCTCTTGAGAATGTTGCCGCCGAGCTAAACTCCATCATCACGTGTCTCTTCCAAGCCAACTTGACTACTCTCACCGTTGATGTCATGCTAGACAAGCTCACGACCTATGAGGGGTACATGTTGGGCAGCTCCACCGACTCTCAATTGCCAAAAATCTTGCCCTACAAGTTGATCAAGAATCACCCAATGGCAAGAACAAGAAGAAAAAGAAAGTGGTGGAAGATGAGGATGAAGAGAGTGATAATGAAGATCTTGCGTCTTTTATGAAGAAGCTATTTCACAAGGGAAGACCCTCATCTTTCAAGAGGAACTCCGGGTGCTTCAATTGTAGCAAAAAAGGTCATTTTGCTAAGGAGTGTCCCAAGCCCAAGAAGGAGAGTAAGAGGGAAGCCTCTAGTTAGAGTGATGATGAAGAATGCAAGCCAAAGAGGAAATTCAAGAAAAAGTTCTTTGTCAAAAAGGAGAGTAAGAGCAAGGAGAAGTCCCCGCACAAAACTTATATTGTTGGTGAGTGGCTCACCGATGATGATTCGGACTCTTCATCTTCAAGCGAAGAAGAGCTCGTGGGTATTGCTATGACTAGCTCCACCAATGAGCTACCACCACCACCGCTATGCCTGATGGCCTGTAGTTGTGAGGGCTTCATTAATGAGGAAGATGATCTTGAGGAGGAGGAGGAGGAGAGCTATAATGATGAAGATGATGGACCAAGCTACAATGATCTTGTCCTCTTCCTTAAGAAGGCCATCAAGACCATCATCAAGAAGTCCAAGAAGATCGAGGTGGTGACCAAGGAGCATGAAGTGGCGGTATTCCGAGTTTGAGAGCTTGAGGGGGGCTCAATGCTCTTAAGCATTCTCATAGTACTGTTCTACGTGAGTCCTATGAGGATCTCAAAGTAAAGCACGTAGAGCTAAGTGAGAAGCATAAGGCATTGGTGCGCTCCCATGAAGCTCTTGATCTTGACTCTCTCCTTAACTCTTCTAAGCATTTAGATAAAGCATCTACTTCTTGCAATCTAACCCTCTCCGAGGAGATTACTTTTCTTAGCCATCTATTTTGAAGGAATACATGAAGCTCAAGGAGGAGAGAGAGGCCATGATGGATGCATTCGAGCGGCTTACTAGAGAAAGACAAATTCAAAAGAAAATCTTAAGCAAGAACCTCATCAACAACCACAATCACAAGGGTTTAGGATCATATCCTTCCTCTATCAACATCATTGGTAACCAAGATGAGACACCCGAATGGATAGTCCCACTCATGGAGGATGACTACTATTGTGAGAAGTGTTGCCTTGATGGTCACCGCTCCAAGGATTGTCTCAAGGTGAGCGAGCCTAAGATTATGCCTAATGATAACCTTTTTCATGAGGATGTGCACTACAAGCTTTTCAAAGATAAGGATGGAAAAGTAAAAGCCAAGCCGCTTGGACCGCCAAATGACAAGACAACAATCAAAAAGATTTGGTTCCCCAAGGTGATCATAGACCGAGAGAGGAAGCCAAAACTCTTTTGGGTTCCTAAGAAGAAGTGAAAAGGCCTAAGGGGTGGACCGTGGCGAATTGAAAATTCTTGAAGTCCACCACATGTCGATGAGCTACAACGCCAATCTACTCTTCAAAGAGGTTATTCTTGTACATAGTAGAGTAGGTTTCTTTTCTTCTAATGCATGGTAGTTAGGACTCCTTCGTGGACTAGATGTTTGCACTATCATGCATCATGTGTAAAAAGATAAAAGAAAAGAACAAAAAAAATTTAGATCGGTGCCTAACCACCTTGAGATATCCATATGACGGGGGAAGAGCTTGAAAAGCTGGTTTGACTATCTCAAAGCAAAGCGGCAGGCATATGGTGAATAAGCTTGAGATGGGTCAAACTTTGCACCTAATAGGCATTAAATTCTCTTTCATTAGACTAGCTTGTTTGCATGCATTGCATATAGGAACCACGGAGGAGGTGTGTTACTCTATGGAAAAAGTGACTACATAGTCCATATGGATTCACATACTCCACAAAGAGTAACCAAAGCAATTGTTGATCTTCATGCCCATTGAATCCTGTGCTTAACGGTCTCTAACATCCATTTACGTGTATCGTGAACTAAGGGTTCATACATTCTCTTTTTGGAGCCTCCTTCTCGCTTTGGTTTTTATCGTTCGATCTTAATTACGATTTGCAAAAATGCTAAACTCTTTGTGAGTTATCTTTTTACAAAGGAGTGTTTGAGAGTTCCCTTTATAGACAAGTGTGGTGTTTATTTGGTTCTTTGGTGAGGACACTTCAAGTCTAGAAAGAATTCTTTGATTCTGTAATTCCTTAGAGTCGCCGGACATTTCAGCGCCTTCACCGGACATTCTGGTGACTATATCTTTGAAATCAGTCACTTTGCGGAATTGGACAGAGACCGGACATTCCGGTGGTATCACTGAACAGTCTGGTGACTGGAAGAGGAAGCGAGTGCCTCTCTGGAATTGGAATTCTCTGGACACTGGACAGCCCGGCTCTTTGTAGTCACCGGACAGTTCGATGATCTTTTCGATCGGCACGATCTTAGCCATCCTTTTTTATTTCATTTAATCTCGGCCGTTGATTTGTTTATAACCTAACCGCACGTGCCCTCAATCTTGTTCCAAAATTTGTGCGTGTTCATCCTTCGAGCCGACTGCCCACCACCGACGATCGCCGTCGCCCCCTTGGCCATGCTCGAATCGCCGTCGTCCTTGCACCTCCGCGCCACCGCGCTCTTCTGCTTGGTCCGGCCGTCGCCTCCGCCACTGCGCGCACTCCGTAGAGCAATTTACCTCACCACGCGTGCCGCCCTGGCTGAGCGCTCGCACCACCACCTCCTGCTCACATCACCGTGCCGCGCTGCCTCGCCGCCGCTTTGCCCTTGCTTGCCGTCAGCCCACAAAGCACCTCTTGGTTTGCTTTGCCTCGCCGTGCACTTTCCGAGCCGACACCACGTGCTTCTCCAAAACCCTCGTGGGGTTTTATCTTTGGGGTGATCGCTTGCTCTTCCGGCGATTTCTTTGGCGATTTCTGGCACTTCTCCTGGGGGGTATCGTGTTCTATCACTTTCATTTCGTCGAAAATGCCCCGCATGCCTTGTTTATTAATTAATTGCAAAAATGGGTATAAATTGTTTAAAGGTCTCACCTTTTATTGCCAATTGACGTGTTTAGTTGACAATTTCCATACTTAGTACCATATGGAGGTCATCTCTTGCATATTTTGATATGGTATTGAGTCTCCTATCGCTAGTGTCACAATTTAGATGCTTTGCTACATTATGAATTGTGGCATTAGTCTGTCAATATAACCCTTGCTCTTATTTGCTTTATTTGATCGGTGATATGTCCTTAATTCCATCGCTAGGACTTCATTTAGAGTCGCTTACCTTTTGTGCTTACAACCTATATTTATTCCTATGTGGTGCAGTGACAGTTGGTCAGTGGATCAGGATAGGATAGATTCAACGGTAGTCCAGAAGTTTCAGTCAGTCCAGTGGTTTTCTTAGACGGGTTAATAGCCAAGCTCTTAATCCTATCTTGCTGTGTCAGCTGGTCAGTAGTACTTTCAATGACAGTTGATCTTTCAGACAATTGACAGTATGGGTAGGCAGAGACCAAGTTCAGAGGAGAAGGGGAAGGGCAAGGTAGCTGAGCCTGAGAAGAAGAAGAAGAAGCAGAGGACACGTGACCCAGAGTGGGACAGAGCCCTAACTGCTGCAGATGTGGATGTGCCTCCACACAAGAGGCTAGGTGCTTTGAGACTTGGAGGGTCTGAGTCCTAGGGGGAGTTGAGGAGGTCGACCCGACAGAGAGTGGCGACCCCTCCTCTAGTGGCAGAGGTGCAGCCGCGAAGAGCCCTTGCCAGTAGGTAGTCGAGAACCGCGGAGGGAGAGGCAATCCAGCGGAGTCCCGCAGCATAGGACAAAGAGGTATCCACATCAGAGGACTAGAGTATGTGAGGTGTGCACTCTAAAGCCGAGAGAGCTCGCCGGGCCATGGGCAGGATCGCAAAGGTCGAGGTTGATCTGTTGAAGCTGAAGGGTCTGGCTATCAAAGCCAAGAGGAGAGTGGTTTTCATTGCTTGGGTCCCCGCTAGCAGAAATGTGGATGCTGGTCAGTTCTAGACAGTTCTCCAGCGGAGCATATATGAGGCCTACAAGAGGCAGCTTGCCACTAAGGGGAAGAGCTCAGTGTTTGCAGCACACCGCCACTGTTCTTTTGAGGCACTGAGCAGAGTAGCTGGGACAGATATGGAGTACCATATTGCATATCTTTCAGGCTTGACAGAGTTGGTTACCCAGCCCCTGAGGTATAGTGAGGAGGTTGTACTGGAGTTCTATGCCTCAATGTGGATCTCCTCCGATAGGTCTTATCTCTGGTTCATGTATCGAGGGGAGCCACACCAGTTTGAGAGATTCGATGTTATAGCAGCTTTGGAGTTTGTATCTTCTGAGACACAGATCCACGCTTTGGCTCATCCAGATTTCTTGCCACCATATCGCCCATTTGGAGGGATGGAGCTGAGTGACGAGAGACTGAGTATTGCATACCCGCCACCACATGGGGAGCATTACTCTAGGCACCCACTGAGGTTGACACATGTGGCACGAGTCTTGAGAGGGTTGCTGGGCAGGACGATAGCCTCGAGAGCTGGCTACAGAGAGCGTGTTGTCATTCTACATCAGTAGTTGCTCTGCTATTTACTGAGCCATGATGCTTTTGATCTGACAGATTTGCTGCTAGCACAGATAGAGGATGTTGTATATGAGGGGATTGGCACTCAACAGTTACTTTTTGCTCGTTACATATGTCTGTTGCTGAAAAGAGCCAGAGTTATGACTGAGGAGTATTCAGCTTTGCCAGAGATCACCACCTCTTTCAGTTTAGTTGAGCCATCCGACTCCAGGGTTCTTCGAGTGTCCGCTTCACAGAGCACCCCTGGAGGAGAGGAGACCATAGCCACGGAGGACGTTGAGAGTGAGCCTTTGGAGGGAGCATAGTCGGGTGCTGGGAGTACTGAGGCTCTAGGTCAAGCCGAGACTCAGACCTCTCGTGCTACCTTTGACCTTGCTCTTGCTGCCAGTTTGGATGCTATTCAGGCAAAGCAGGAGGAGCAGAAGAGATTCCAAGAGGAGCATGCTGAGCTCATTCACCGAGAGAGGGCCGAGTTCGAGGGGATCCGACTCGAGCGCCTCCATATTGAGGAGCGGCTTCAGATGGAGAGAGAGCTTGCAGAGGAGAGGAGACGGCAGGACAGAGAGTTTTATGAGAGGTCGTAGAGCTCTCAGTTGGAGATGGCAGCGGCCATATCTTATATGTCTGTCGGGTTTAGAGCTATTTCATCTTATCTCCAGGGGACCAGTATGCCACCATTGCTTGCGTTCCCAACGACTACACTGCCAGGTCCCTTCCCACTACAGCTTCAGCCGACAGCTTCTCAGCCACAGTATTCGTCAGTTCCAACTTTTACAGCAGATCTTCAGAGTCAGCAACAACAGCAGTCCACTTTCACGACTCTGCTCTCAGCCCCGCTTTCACCGTTCGTACCATTTGGGGCAGCCAACATTTCTGTGACTACTGGTGGAGTTAGTGTTCCTCTTACCTCATCTCAGTTCTCCTCAGTTTCCTTGTACTCTATGTCAGCAATGTTTGCATCAGCTGAGCCTAGAGTTTTAGTTCTAGTATTTGAGTCAGGAATGGTTGTTGGTAGTTCTCCGTTGGCACCCAGAGTTCTATCTTTTGAGTCTACCGCAGTCGAGTCACTGACAGTTGAGCCTTCGCCTGAGTCTTCACAGCCAGAGCCTTCTACCATCACAGCAGAGCAGCCCAGAGCGTCAAATGCAGCTATCTTGGTTGAGGTCGGATATTCAGCAGAGGAGGCAGCTCAGGCCCTTGCCAGTTCGGATCCGCTAGTTACAGTTGATGGCAAGGAGCCCTCCCCGACATCTTCCTTCGGTTTGAGTGTTTTTGATGATTATGAGCAGCCTGAAGGAGATGTGTCAACACCAGCAGCCGAGCCAGCTTTAGAGGAGCAGCCACCGATGGTCACTGCACCCAGCTCTTCAGCCGCGCAAGATTAGTTATTCTCGTAGGAGCTTGGGTGAGAGACATGTGGTGTATCGCTTTTTGAGTGGCTAGCTATCTAGGGAGAGGCTGTGGATGGGTAGTTGGAGTTTTTGGATGTTATTTGGCGGATTTCTTGGCTCTTCATGTTTTGATGAGCTTGTGTTTCTTTTGATTCTTTTATCTTATTAGAATGCACTCAGTTTTTGGACTAACCCCGTAGTTTCTTTGTGTATGGCTCCTAGTGCTTTATCTGTTTTGCAGGTTCCTTTGTGCATCTGCGCTCCCGTCTCATTCTCTATCGTGTATTATTCTTTGTGAAACCAGCGTTCTCCCTCTTTCTATGCTTTCTCGATGCCATCTTTTAGGATGATTAGATGACAAAGGGGGAGAGAGAGCTACCAAACAGAGGGAGAACTGGAGGAGAGCGACGCTTCCTACCCTTGACAAAGGAGGAGAACTCATGCAAAATTTTTCTGAGTAGTCATCAAAATAAGGGGGAGAGTGTTCTTTCGAGATGCGTTTTATTCTCTATCTTCTTTCATCTCGTTTGAGCTGGTTGTGAGTACTATGGTTATCATCAATCACAAAAAAGGAGGCGTTTGTTAGCTTCATGACCTTTGAAGTCCTCTAAAAGGTATGAATTGATTTTGGTGATTGAGTGGACATTATAGGTAACAGTTGTGTTGCAGGTACCACTCCACTAATTCTACTTCAACATGATGGGCTTCCTCAGTAGATGACAAGGACGAACCCTTGAAGAGGAGTTGCCGGGCATTGAAGGACCAAGGCTAAGGACTAGCTAGAGAGTCTATAGGAACGCTGGTACTATTAAGGGGGGTAAAGTCCTTTGTCTCCTGTTATACAAGTGTTAGAGGGTGTGAATGCTCCTCAGATCCTCAGAAAGCACTAAAGATAGCAAAGGAAGAGAAGTCGAAGACCGGAGCTCAAAACCAGCTGAAGTTTCAATCACCGGACAGTCCAGTGAGGTCACTGGACAATCCAGTGAACCCTGGAGGAGCCAGTCCAGAGAGAGGTGCTCTCTAGAGTTGAGATGGAGCAGTCACCGAACAGTCTGTCAGTGCAGTGACCAGACAGTCCGGTGAGCCAGAAGATGAAGTCCAGAGAAAGATGTCTTTGGGGATTCAAAAGTGAAAGTCATCGGATAGTGTGGTGAAGGTATACACTAGACAGTCCGATGTCCTATAGAATAGATTTCAGAGAGGGTATTTCTCAGGCCGAGGAGGAAGAAGGGTCACCAGACAGTCTGGTGGTCCCGTCACCGGACAGTCCGATGATTGCATAAAACAGTCAGCTTTATGACATCACGTTCCAACGGTTGTTTCTGGGCTTGGAGCCTATTTAAACCATGAAAGGAGACATTTTCTAGTGTGCCCATGATCAGAATTGCTGAAGCCAAGTTGTGAGAGGCCAAGGGACACCACTAAGAGAGCACATTGCAAGATTGTAGATCTTTGGTGCTAGTAAGAGAGTGATAGGGAGCATTCATACACTTCTAGAGCTTGTAGGGCTTGGGATGAGTGATCTTTGCCTATTACTCTTGGTGTGGACAGCTTAGACCCGCTAGGAGTCGGTGATCGAGCCTCTGAGGAGATTGTGAAAGACATCACTAAGTTTGTACGCGGTTCTGGGTCCCCGCTTGAAAAGGACACCAAGAGAGAGCGTCCGAGCATTGGAGGCTTGCTCTAGCGCTTGAGTATTATGTGTGACAGCTGAGCCGCCGATGACTTCACTCCGGGAGTGAAGCGTACCCTTGTGAGCATAGTTTTGGGAACGACGGGAGAGACCGAGACTCCGACAGGGGTGGCCCAACGAGGATTAAGGGAAGGTGCCTATCTCTTCCGAGACCTCGAGAAAAAATCACTGAGCGCTCTCTATCTCACTCTCTTTACTTACCGCATTTACTTACCGTTTGAGTAGTGTGATAGGTTGTTCTTTGATTCCTCTTGGTGGCTATCATACTAGTACTTTGTTATTTCTTTATCACTAGCATTGTTACGGGTGTTGGCCTACTAGAATTGTTTAGGTTTGCTTTCATTGCGATTAAGTCTTATAGTTATAGTTCGTAGCGAAATTAATACGTCCACCAATCTCGGTGTCTTTGATCCTTACACTGGTAAAGCTGGGCGATCTTCACCTCTGCAGCCGTGCGGGCCTCATCGGCAACCGCGTGGGCCTCCTCGACGGTCACACGGGCACTGACAGCAGTTGTGGAGTCCTCCAGAGTGGCGTCCTTGGTGCCCCAAAGCACCTCCATCTCTGAGGCTTGGGAGTTGATCTGCCGCTGGAGCCCTGCATAAGAGAAAAAGCGATGTCACTCGACCCGAAGAGACCCAGGTGGAGAGGAAAAACTTACAGTTCACGGCATGCTGGCAAGCGATGAGCTCAACCGAGTTCTCGGCCTTCTCAGCCCGGTGATCATTGGCCTCCACTCGAGCCTGCTCGAGCTCCTTGCGGATGGCCGCAACCTTCGCTAGCAGTTTGTCGTCGGGCAGCGGCCTAGCCATGGCGCAACAGAGGACCCCATGCGAGAAGCATACTCATCACTTTAGATGGCAAAGTAAAAGGTAGAAGTTTCAAGATTACTTACCAGGCACTCCTGGTATCTCGGGATCCTGGAAGGTGCTCCCGAAAGTTCACCAGTTCATCCAACCCTCGGCTAAGGCATGCATAGGCGACCA
>BCLF01000041.1:779073-805969 GCA_001602275.1 Zoysia japonica
GGGATCGTCATCCTCCACCCCCAACTCTCGGGGGGCCAAAGTCGAAGGTGCGGCGACAACCGTGGCGGCCACTGGCGCGGTGACCGCCACCACCATCTCACCACCTTTCCCATGGGGCACTCATGGGTCTCGAAGGCGACGGTCGAAACCGACGCCACTGGATCCTCGGCAGTGATAGATGGTGGCGACGCTAACCGGCCCTCCTCAACCACTACCTCCCCCTGGCCCTCAGTGCCTACAGTTAGGGGAGGCAGCACTTCTTCAGCAACCACCCCCTCCCAACTACCGGATACAACGGTCAGGAGACGCGGCGGCTCTTCTTCTTCAACCGCCGGCTCATCGGCCGGTGGCTCGTGGATTGGCAGAGGGGGAGGCGGCAACGTGAAAGGCGCCACCTCCCACGGGTGGCCCCTCCTCTCTGACCTCAGAGGTCTCCCCTGACGCGGAGGCAACCCCCAAGTACTTCGTAGCTGCAATCGACGACGGCGCCTGTCGGATTGAACATTCAAATTTAACATGCAAACAAAACAATGGAAATCTTCAACAATTGAAACCTGAGTAAGGGCACTTACGCCACCAACCAACGGATTGGGAGAGGGCACCTGGAGCTCATGGAGTCCCCGTCCCTACTGCGCTAACAACGGGAGAAGCGACGGCAGCAGCAGCAACAATACAGCACAACAGAACCCTCACCCTTCGCCCTTTTGTGTGAGGACCCGGCAGCGTCGTCTGACATCCTACGACGACGTCTAGCGCTTATAGGCACATTGTTGGAGTCAGAGTCCTCCATATCGATGATGGGGGCCAGCGGCCCCGCACCTCGAGCAACAGCCGTGTAGGTCGGAGCCAGGACCCCGACCCCGAAGCAGCGGAGAGGGTCGGCCCTCCAGTTAAGGTCATCTTGAACCTCCCCGGCTGGCACCAGAGATGCTGGGTGGGTCACCCGTGCCGACTCTGACATCACGACCAGAGGAAGACCTCGGAGGCACGCGAGTCGCAAGACCCCGGATTGAGAACCTAGTCGATGATGCTAAGACTCCATGATCCCCGACAGGATGAAATCTTCTTCCCCTTCATCTTCTTCTTTTTCTCGAGACCAGCAATGACAAAATCAGAGGTGCCCGCTCCAATCGTGTCAGGCGTCGGCACCGTCGGAACACACGGAGGAGCAACACTCGTCTGCCACGACATCAACAAAAGCCATTGAAGATCACAGCAAAGAACCGACAATCGGAAGTTTGCGAAGGATACACTTACCAGTGCTCCCGGCCTACCCTTAGATCCCGGCCTACCCTTAGATAGCGGCTCCGGTCCGCCGATCATGTCAACGGCAATGTAACCCTCCTGGAGCCGTGACACCTGAACTGTAACCTCTTACTCTGACAGCTCCACCCCAACCACTTCACTAGTATCGTCGAGGGATCCAGAGTAGTAGTTGAGGTAATGAGCTCAAAAACAAAGAGGCTGGAGGTGGCGTCTCAAGAACGTCGCCACCAACATGGCACCAGTCAGCCCCCGCTCCAAAGCTACGCGACCCGCTCGAGCAACAGTTGCAGCGTCCTGGTTTCCGTGGCCATCAGCTTTGCAGACCACGAGTCGTGGGACGTGGGGACTTCATCGCAGAACATCAGGAGCTCGGGCACGACGTTGTCAAGGTAGAACCATTCGTCGTTCCACCTCTTCAGCAACATGCGGAGAGGCATCCGAACATACTCCCACGTACGCAAGGCGCGGAGTTGGATTCTGTTGCCCCTGATGCGCCAGCCGCCGCCGCTCTCAGCAGGCAGGAGGAGGACGTGGAAGAAAAGCTTCCACAGCGCGAAGTGCAGATGGATCCCTAAATACGCCTCGCATAGCATAATGAAGGCCGTGACCTACAACACCCCATTCGGATTGAGGTGGTGCAGCCTGACGCTGTAGTAGAAGAGCAGGCCGTGGAAGAAATCACAGCACGGGAGCGCAAACCCGCACTCATGCAAGCCCTAGTCCAACGACGTCAGCACCTCTTCTCCCCACCACTGGGCGCCAGTTAACAATGACCTTCGGTTGGAGGATGCCCGCCTGAGCGAGGGTATCAAGCTACTGCTCACTGGTGCGTGACCTCCAAGATGTGGCCACGGCGAATGCGAGGAAGACGAAGGTGAGCACATGGAAGACGAGGAGCACAAGGATGGGGAAAGCAACGAGCTGCGTGGATTTCAATCCCCGCCCAACGCCCCTTTTATGGAGGAGGCAAGCGCCCTGCGGATTCATGATGCGACGTGGGCAATTACTGCCTAGCGGGGCGCTTATACCGTCGGGCACCAGCATTTTCAACCCCCGCCATCTGACAGGTGGGCCTAAGCGACACATCAGCGCCTCCGCCTACTGGATGTGACACACACGTGTGTAACATCAGCTTAAATGCTTGGTGGACGCCTGGGGCGCTGCATGCGCGAAGTGTCGCGCTCCAACCGTCGTTAGGTTGACATGCTGCAGCCGCTCAATCTCCCAGGCGGTTGCCTTTTCTCGAAATCAAGATCCAATGTCCACGTGATGTGGTGGGACCGTTCGATCATTGAGCTTGCCCTCGAGATTTTCCAATTGACCGGCGGGACTAGAACCCGCATTCCGGAGTAAACAAGGGCGGTTCGACTAGTCTCACTGGTCTGACCTAGGCACTCACCTTTTCAAGGTTGGTCATGAACCAATCCAAATCCCGACCTTCAACGATCGAGCGGCTCAAGCCTCTCTATCAAATGCACAAGGGCAGGCTCCCTCGGCACAAGGGTTTCGGCCCTACAATACGGCTATCTGAAAGCCAAGTTCGCCTCTCTGACCCCCCCGGATCAAACGCTACCATCACATCTCGAAGACTTTTCCAAACCAAAACAAAATCTCTGACCAACCCTTCAGTTTGCCCGAGGGCTTGGGGGACTACGCCGTACGGGTTCGCTCGCGTACTTCTGTAGGACTAACTACCACGAACCAGCCATAGAACATGAAGATCACCATGATCTAGCCTTGCGCCGTCTCAACGGAGTTTTAAATGGCACGGGACTTGGGAGCTACTGTTGAGATCGTATACCCCATGTATCTACAGTTTTGGTCCAGTCAAAAGGCCCAGCAATAAAAGATGGCCCGTCACATCACAGGCCGCATCAGATCTCCTAAACGGTTGGACTCCACTAAGCCAAGGCCTTTCCGACCCCCTAGATCAGGCATCGTCCCTCTTGTCCAACCCTCGGGTCGGGCACCATCTTACTCGTCCGACCACCGGGTCAGGCATCACCTTCAGATAACCAACCCTCGACAAGAGGAGAGATTCCTAACAATGTGCGGTATGCACAGTCTGCTGGACGGTAGAAAGAAAAGCTCTCCAGCCACGCTGGACAAAGGACAGATACGAGGACGACGATGCGATGACCTGGCGCTCAAATGCTATCAGGCGTAACAACTCCAGATGCTCGCAGTCCCACCCATCAGACGCCGCTCGGTTACTTAGTCATCAAGCCTTGTAACCCTGGTCCGACCCCTATATAAGATCGCACCAGGATCCGATACGCAGTGGTAGTAGAGGACATTCATACACACATATCATGATCATAGCACATTCGACACCTCGAAGCCCTAGCGTTCTTACTCCGATAAGGACTCTAGCGTCATTGTAACCCTCTTTGATCAAACTCTACAATCTATACACCCTCGACCCGGGATGTAGGATATTACACCCTCACGGCGGGCCGAGCTAGACTACAATCTCTTGAGTTTTCCATGGACTAGCCCATCTCTATGAGAAGTACACACGAATCCCTCTCAGATACACAAATTCTACCGTGCTGGCAATCGAAACGCCGGCAAGGACAATTTACAAAGGAACTTAATAAGCATATATAAGCTTTTAGCTGTAGCAATAATTTTTGTCTTGTAGTATAGGATGATATGGATTGTTTAGTTAGCTCGAATTAGAAATTAATCGTATTTTTTGCAAAATAATTACATTTCTAAGTTGTCGATACCTCATATTGAGTTGGCTGCTGTATTGACAATTAATTACATAGTAATATCTATCTCTGTAATTCGTAAACTACAGTCAAGCTATAAAACAATTTAAATATAGAACTAAAGTCTTATAAAGTCAATTAGACAAGCCAATATGCGCGGCAAGGTCACAATATCTTAGTTATTCCTAGAAGTATAAATAGGTACACTTAAGGTTATCGTCCAAACCTCTTTAGTTAAAAAATTAATTTTTGAAAATGGAGAATTTTAAAAACTTAACTATACCTTCGATTTTAAAATATTGACCGTTGACTTTTAGCATGAACTTTAACTATTCATCTTTGGTATGATGTTTTGAAAAGCCTATCCAGCGCATCTCCTGTCGCTCATAATTAGCAGCTGGAACTGAAGCTAAGCTTGATTTGTCAGAGCATGGGCGTTTGGTACCCAGCGGCAGGATGATCCCAGTCACAGAGCAGAGGGGCACATCATGGGATGAAAACGGACGAAACATTCGGGAAAACATCTATTCTGTCTCTGTTTTCACATTTATTTTACCAGACGAAAATGAAAACGAGAAAGGCGGTAACACAAACGGATCGGAAAAAAATCGGTATTTCGAAAACGAAACAATTCGAACGGTAATACATCGGTATCGGTCGAGAACCAATAATTTAAATCGGAAACACTATCTCCATAAATCTAATATCAAGATACAAATATGTTTATTTCTTATAATATGTGCACATAGTCATGAAGTATACCTTGTGAGGAACACTAAATGAGTAGAATATTGCATAAGTTCAATAATTTTAACAATTTTCTATGAACTCTGAAAAAAAAAATGCCGGCAATAGTCTGTGGAAATGTGGAATGAAGCAGCCGTGAAATGAAAATGAAACATTGAAGCCCATGATTGACCCACAAAGTCCCAGGGCCCTGTTCGGCTGGAGGCTGGGAGCCTGGGGGCAAGAGTATCGGGGTTGCGCGAGGTGGGCCGCACGGGGAGGGTGGCCGGTGGGATGAGTTTGGTGGGCTGGATTCCCGTTTAAGGTTAAACGGGGAAAAAACAGGATGTCCCGCGGGGAAAACGGGACCCCGCTTAAACGGACGGAAAAACAGCTCACCCGTTTTCGATCCTGTTTTCTATTTTAATTTTCTCATTTTTATCCTGTTCTTGTTTATCAATTTCGAAAACGAAAATAAGCGGTAAAAAATTGATTTATATGGTATATGGAAGCCGGTGGAGACGAGATTTTCCTGTCCTATTTTTATCCCTAACATCCGTGCCTGCATGTTCTCTATCAGATGAGCACCCAGGATCATGAGACCGGCCGGCATCCAGCCAGGGGTGGTTCCATTTTATAAGTGCAGTTTTGGAACATAAGAATTATACAAAAATATATATATATAATTTGTACAGGAATCAGTTTAATTGTTGAGAAGAAATGTAAAAAAAATTTTAAAAAATATGTATTTCAAATAGGGCCTCACTAAGGTTCTATTTGGAACCACTCAGATTACAAAATCAGATTATATAATTTCTACTTATTCCAAATATTTCAGTTTATTATCTAGATTAACTGAACCTCCGATTATATAAACCCATAATCTGGTCTACTCAAGCTAAAATTTGATTATGACTTTTAAAAGATAAATTATCCTTCATTGGTTGCAGCTAATTA
This sequence comes from Zoysia japonica, assembly GCA_001602275.1. Classification (NCBI taxonomy): domain Eukaryota; kingdom Viridiplantae; phylum Streptophyta; class Magnoliopsida; order Poales; family Poaceae; genus Zoysia; species Zoysia japonica. Next base: position 784,740 of record BCLF01000041.1, read on the forward strand.
CAAGGATTTGCCACTGTGCCGCAACTATTTCTCCAACTTCCAACCGCTATCTCCTAATCTCGATTCTCAATACACGCATATATATCTGGAACATGGTTCTTTCACTATCAGTTACGTGATGTTAGTCTTCCAAGAAAACCAGAACGTAAATCACGCGCAGGCTAAACCGATTTGGCAGGAACAAAACTGCTAGTATTTAAAACAATGAATGGACATTTCTTAAGAGAAAAACTAAAAATCAGTTTATATAATCTAGCCTCCAAATACTACCAACCAGATTATATTTAGAAACTAAATATAAAAACTACCTCTATAATCTAATTTTTAATAATCTATATTGGTTTCAAACAGGGTCTAATAGTGCTATGTGATATCCGCTGTGGTAGCAGAGGACTCCTTCCGATTTTAAACTAAAGGCAACCTGACTTCTTTTTATGTTAGTAGTCTTGATACCTGTGCTAACGTTACGATTTTAAAAAATATTAACTTAACAAAATAATATATTAATATTAAAATTATTTGTTGTATTTCAACTTATTAAAAAGTTGCTTAAATATGTAAAATTATTTTTTGTATTTCAAATATTTTAATGATAAAATAAAGTATAATAATATATATAATATTTATTATACTCCTTCTGTAGTAAAATAACTTTCCTTCTAGCTTTAGTCAAATCTATATTTGACTAATATTTTTAAATTTATGTAATTTTAGTGATATAAATTATATATACTATGAAAGTTTAAATACTATATTTTTAAACGATACTATGTTTTCTAAATTATATATACTATTTCTTTTGAGAAATCTAAAAGTATAAATACTATATTTTTAATATAACTAGATCTACAGAAATCTTTAGTCAATGGTAGATGGCACGTAACAGAAATGTAAACTTTTTTTGAACTAAGCCAAATGTAAACTTATTTGAGGATGTGGGGAGCATTTTTAAATTAATAAATAATTAAAATTAATATTAAAAATTAGCTGTGTCAATATTTTAAAATCAAGGTTACACATTAGAGTAACAAGCTTCGGTTAGGAACCATGAGGACTCATGGCGGCCTTTTCGTTCGGTGACAGCGACATTATCATGGGCTCATGACGCCGACCAGCCGCGGCCATGAAGAGGACCGTTAATGGCCTTTGCGTACAGAAACGAACGCTTTTGCCTTTCGGTGGTTCGGTCTGGATCAAAACACAGAAAGTGTGCATGATGCAGGCAGAAAGGTGACTGGATCCATCACTGCCCCTGCGTGCTCTGCTTCTGCCTAAAGAATGTTCCATTGACTGGTTATAAGCATAGTGAATTGCTGTACTTACTGCCCTAAACTGAGGTGACGTCTGGATACTTAGAAATGAGCTGTGGAAAATGGTTGGGATCTAAATGAACAAAAATCTATATCCTTTATTCATTTATCCCATTAGGCTCCGTTTGGAACGAATGATTTCTTTTATTTTCTGTGTTTTTTCTGTGAAATTGAATTGATTTTTATGAAATTCTTGCGTTTCAAATGGGTCCCAAGGTTTTCTTTTTGGATTGGAGGATTCACATAGGAATTTAAAAGATTCCCCTTTGGTATGTATGAAAGTAAAAGGAAATTTTTGATAGAAATGCCTAGTAATCTAAGCAAGATGTCTCATCTCTTGGAAGGTTTTCTATAGAACGGAGAAAAATGTCATAGAAAATCCTAAATTTTTTTATTTCCATGCTTTAACTATCCTACATTTCAAAGGAGGTCAAAATATCAAATCTTCATTTATTTTCCAATTTCAAACACATCCACCATTTTCTATTTGCCAAACACTATTTTTGGTTTTAGTTGCTGCGTTCAATCTAATGTACATTTAAATGTTCTTTCTACAATTTCATATTCAACTGTATTAGTATAGAGTAGTACATAAATCAGCTCAGAAGCAGTAGTACCTCTGGGGCTGGAGAATTTGTCGATACATGCACTTCCTCGGTTCCTCCGGGGCCTGCGGACTTGCGGAGGCTCTGTACCACTCGATGGCCACGGGATCGACTACGTACGGCACCGATCGCAGAGGTACAGGCTTGGCAATTACGCAAATCCGGCATCAAGTTTTTACCACCGCTTGGCCCACATGTTGAGAGACCGTCACCACTGGGCATGGCCGGAATACATACGTTCCGACGACAGTCATGCCTCCGTACCGCGCGGAATGCGCGCTCGGCGGCACCACCTCCGACAGAAAAATTGCTCTCATCAGGCCATGGCCGTCTCTATTCCTTCTTAAACTCCACTCGTAGCCTGTCGCATTGGCCTCTCCCGGGCTGCTCCACAGTGCCACACTGCATCGCTCGCCGAACACTTCCGTGGGCACGTCCTCGTTTCCCAACGCCGGCCTGCTCTCATCCCCCGAGGTCCGAGGCGCCGCACATGGCGCCGCCTCGTCCTCCTGCCACCCTCCTCGCCCACCTCCTGCTGCTGCTTCTCCTGGCCCTTCGGCGGGCGCAGCCGCAGCAGCAGCAGGCGGGGACGCTGCACGAGCGCGACGCTGCGGCGCTCCGCGACGTGCGCGCGGGGCTGCGCGACCTGCCCGGCTCCCGCTTCTTCGACTCCTGGGACGACGCGCGGAGCCCGTGCGCGTACGCGGGCGTCGTGTGCGCGCCCGACGACGACGACCCGGCGACGCTCCGCGTGGCCGTGCTCACGCTCGGCACCGGCCTCGCCGACTCCCCCGGCCTGGCGGGAGCGCTGCCGGCGTCGCTCGCGTCCCTCGCCGCGCTAACAGACCTCGTGCTCTACCCGGGCCAGGTCGAGGGCGCCATCCCCGCCGACATCGGCTCCGGCCTCCGCCGCCTCCGTCTACTGTCGATGTCCGGCAACCGGCTCACCGGCCAGGTGCCGGGCTCGCTCGCGGGGCCGCCGGATCTGCACACGCTCGACCTCGGCAACAACCGCCTCGAGGGCGCCATCCCCGCCGGCCTGCTGCTCCCCTCCTCTCCAAGCCTCAAGGTGCTCGTCCTCGCCAACAATGGCGGCCTCTCCGGGGAGATTCCTGCCCAGTTCTCGAGCTCCCAACTCTTCCACGTCGACCTCAGCCGGAACGCCATCACCGGCGCGCTCCCGCCGCTTCCTCCCACTCTCCGGTACTTCTCCGTCGCAGGCAACTCTATGCAAGGCACCCTCAACGGCGTCTTCGGTGACGGCTCCGGCCTGGCCGACCTGGCGTTCCTCGACCTGTCCATGAACGGCTTCTCGGGCTCCATCCCGGCAGAGGTGTTCGCGCTGCCGAGCGCGTCGTCGCTGCTCCTCTCCCGGAACAACTTCACGGGCCCGCTCACCGTGCAGGCGGAACGCGCAACGTCGGCGCCGTGGTCCGTCGTCGACGTGAGCCACAACGGCATCTCCGGCCAGGTCCCCGAGGCGCTGGCGGCGGCGGGGAGCCTGTACGTGAACAACAACCGGATGTCCGGCGAGGTGCCCCCTGCGGTGGCGCGCAGCGTGTTCGCCGGCCGCATGACCACGTTCTACGCGCAGCACAACTTCCTGACGGGGTTCCCGGCGCCGCCGACGCCGCTTCCGGACTCCGCGGCGCTCTGCCTGTCGTACAACTGCATCGACCTGCCGTCCGCCTCCGCCGCCGACGGGTGCCCGACCATTGGCGGGCCGCTGGAGGCCAGACCCGCCGACCAGTGCCGGAGCTCCGACGCCGTCAACAGTGGAGGCGACGGCTGATGGCAGGTGGGGCGCGCACGCGCGGTTCGGCACGGTGGCACGGTGGCACGGCGGCACGGCGCGGAGGTTGGTTGGGGACGGGACAGTGGCACAGGCTGGGGGACTTGGCTTGCACACTCACAGTAGTAGCATTTCCTTGTCCGTTTGCTTTACCTGTGTTTTTTCATGTGACTGCGTTTGCGTTTGAATTCATCGCGCTTGTCGTGCCGCGGCAGGCAACGCTCACAAGAATGTGTGTGGGTCGTGTGCAGCTAGCACTATTCGTTCTATTATAAGCGACGTTTTTTTAATTTTTTCAATCAATTTTTAATTATTTATTTTATTCAAAATTTTATAAAAATACAAAAATAAATAATTCAAATTTAAAGTATTTTTAATAATAAATTATTTTATAATAAAATAAATAATATTTTTACAAAAATTTTAAATACAATAAATAGTCAAAAGTTGATTTTAAAAAATAAAAAATCGTTACAAACGGAAGGAGTACTGCATACCGTAGTGCATTGTACGGTTTGTGTCTTCACAGAAACGGGCAGTAATGACGATTTAAGCATTCCTGCTCACCCTCTAACAAGTCATTCTATAATCTAATGCTGCAACAGTTGTGTGGCATTGGCAAATTCTGTACCGCATCCGTTCATTGTCTATCAAACGAGTTTGTCGGTTTTCTTTTCGAGATTATCGGTTCAATTGTTATCGGCCTGCTTAAAATTTTAGGTCTTCTTTGATTCTTTACAGAAACTTTTATACTCTCTTTGTTTTTAAATTAATATCACCGTTAACTTTTAATTTCAACTTTGACTATTCGTTTTATTCAAAAAATTAGTTTAAATGTGAAAAATTTTAAGTTGTACTTCAAATAGCTCTAATGATAAATCAAATTATAATAAAATAATTAGATCCCTACAACAACCTACATTCTGCATACAAAAGAATGTGTTTTTTTATTGACCATTGAAAAATTGTCAGAGAAACTTCATGCTCCGAAAAATCATCCCCTATACATATGCATATATGTTAATGACCACCTATGCAAAAGGTACTGTACTATGATTTACTGCAATTTAGGATACTTTCTTTACTACAAATTGCTTAATTTCACCAAATGTGTCTGTCACTGTTGTGCCCCTTCCCGAAACGTACAGGAAGTTAGGAACGTTGAAATCCACCGACTTTAGCCCTTCAAAAATGAGCTTGCTAAACCAATATAAAGCTAAATATCTTATGAAGAATTCCTTTTGTGTTTGTCATAGTTTTCCACCTTCTAAAATTATTTTGTAAATTAATATGAAGCCCAAAAATAAGCTCCCTCAGTTCTATCATGAATTGGCTGGATCTTAACAATGGACAGGTCCAAGTCTAGATATAAAATGGATTAAGTCGAAATGTTGTTAGGCCTACATATGGTCCAACACCTGGGCCTCTACACACATTGATGAGATATTCAAGTGGGAATTGCAAGATTTTCTGACAAAAATGTACCGTAAAATAAATGCATTGCATCATCATCATTGCACGTTTTTAAAATGGAATTACTCCCTCCAATTTTAATTAAAATATTGACACCATTAATTTTTAAAATCAATTTTGAACATTCATTTTATTCAAAAAATTTGTTCAAATACGTAGATGTATTAGTCATGTTTTAAATATCAGTAATAATAAAGCAAATTATAACAAAATAAATTATATTTATCAAAAAAAAATTTGAATAAAATAAAAGGATAAGTCTACGTCAACCCCTCAACTATTACACAAGATTCACTTTACCCTCTTAACTTTAATACTAGATATTTAACCTTTTGAACTATTGAAAACGGTCTAATTTACACCCTAGAGTGGTTTTCGAAGGGTGGTTTTGCGGGGCAAGTCTACATCACCCCCAAACTACAACTAACAGACCACATCACCCCTGAACTTTAAAACTAAATGTTTAACTCCCTGAAATATTGAAAACGTAGCATCTATTTTACCCCGTAGTGTGTTTCGAAGGTCAGTTTTGCTAAGTTGGACCTAGCTCATCAAAGCAGCTCGCTAGTGGGGATGTTCAGACCAATGCACAGGATCTTCACTTTGTTCGTTCGGAGCTCTGCGTGGATGATATTGATGCTGGGAAGGCCTCGAAGTGGGTGCTCGTCAAAAGGGTGTTGTAGCATGGCTGTCGAGCTCGAGGAACGTAATTAGGTTGATCTTGCGGTGCACGAGCGGGGAGCGAAAATGGGCGTTCACGAGCTGGTAGTGAAAATGGGGGATGACACGAGGCATAGTGGCTCTTGCACAACTCCTTGCTATGATTCTGTTCCTGGAGGAAGGAGGTAGAGAGAGGACAACGAGAGAGGGATAAGTCAAAAATGACATGTAGGTCCGATTAGATGAAAACTTCCTATGAAATTGTTTACGGGCTAGATTAGAAGGTTTCCAATAGCTTGGAAGGGGTGTTAAACATCTGGTTTTGAAGTTTAGAGGGTTAAATTGGCTACCATTTAGAGTTGAGTTGATGGTACATGCCCAACAAAAACCACCAGCAAAACCACCACCTTAGGGAGTAAATTAGATGGGTTTTAATAGTTTAGGGGGTTAAACATCTAGTTTTATTTAGGTGGTGAAGTGGTCAATCCACGATAGTTGAGAGGGTGAGGTAGACTTATCCTAAAATGAATAATCAAATTTGATAATGTAAATCAATGCGTCAATATTTTTAATTAACGCCATAAAATCTACGATGTGATTGAACCATCATAACATTATCATGCCAAGGACTGGATGATGGCCACTGCTCGCAATTTATGACACTGAATTGAAGATAAATGGGTTTTCATTAACTATTCCCTATAAACAAGCTACAATAATCTGTGACTGCATATCTTGCATAAAAGTTGTCACATATGGTCAATTTTGTTGAATTGTGATTTTTTTCCCTTTACAGAGGTAACAGACATAGACATCTTTACACTGATGGGTTCGTTTGACAAGTCTTAACTATATAATTATTATTCTCTGAATTTATTATATATTTTTAGTGGAATTTTTTTGGGTTCGAACATGCTGCAAAAATAATGTGCGAGGATTGAAACGGATGTCGAGACGACTTTGCATTATAGATTAGCGCTGTTCACAAAAGCATTCATCTGTATTGTTTCTGGATCTGTTCGTTTCTTTGTTTTCCTTCGACTTGCTTCATGCGCTCATGCTATTCCCTTCGTTAGAAAAAACTTGATATTCTGTTTTCGTGTTATCTAACTTTAGTCAATAGTTTTTATAGATTATTAAACTTCAACAATATGAAATTTATACTTTTAAAGTCATTATAAAAATATTTTCACAATATATATTTATATAACTAAAATTAATTAAATTTATATAAATAATTAATCAGAGATATTTTTTTTAACTAAATGTAGATGTAACTAGTCCGAATGCCGTGCTACGCTATGGACAGGGTAATATGTTGCAATTTTTCTCCGATATGGGAAAGCAATATAATGCATTTTTGCTTCGCTTTGGAAAAAAAGCACGACTTAATTCCTACGTTGGAAAAAAATAACATAATTCCTACGATATAAGTATAATAACTTGTATTAATACAAATTGAGCTACAGAATAATAAATTTACACAATACTTGCTCTAATTTAACATTTGCACGATGTCTTTTTTACTTGAATCAAACCAAAACTAATCCCAATTAAATAAATAAAGGAGTCAATCTGCATTGCAGAGCATCGCCGCTTACTCATATCTAGGTAGATTTTGATGATGTACTGAGATGGCAAGAAAGTAACAGATAGCGTTTAAACAGGTTTATGAAAGAAAAGTATTATAGCAACATGTATCTCCTATTTTCTCTATGATGATTAGAATTTTAGTTAACGGTAACACTGTAGAGATAGAGAGATGGCAACAATTTGAGTTGCCCGTACGGATGTTTGAGTCACCGCTCAGCGCTGCGTGAAGGTTAGAGGTCCTCGTCACCGACGTCGTAGGAGTTGGAGTCACTGTGCAGCACTATGCGGAGATGCGGGGGTGTGAAGGGATCTAACAAAAAATAAATTCCAAAACAAATAGAGATGGATAGATCTATTATTTTTTCTTTTAAAGATAAAATTTGAGATACCAAAAATAAAAATAGGAGGGATAGGAGAGAAGTTATTAGGCAGAGGTACTACTCGGCTAGGCACGCGCTTTGTTTCTTGGGCCCTGATTAACGGACCATCAGCAAAGCAGCTGCCTGAATGCACGACCACCGTACGAGACGACTGCCACTGGCCCCTGACGACGAATTTTTAGCCAGAGGACAAGGGCATTGTCGGCGATCATCGGCACAGTAAAATTTATGTAATCGGAGAAAGATACGGTGCGCTCTTCGTATTTGAAGTGGTCAAATCTATGAAAGACTCAAGAATTAGCGTGGTTCTGGCCGTCGTCGGGGCATAATACCCTACGTCTAAGAGAGAGTGGTCGAATCGTATGAACTCAAAAAACTCGAGTACAATGGCGGAAGGGCCTTGGTTCAAATCAAAACCCTAGCACGCGTGGGTGGATGTGGCTGTTCGGACTTGGTTACTTACTTCTTGTAGTCTAAGGCCCCCGGTACCCCTTTATATAGAGGTCAGACTGGGGTTACAAACTTGGCGCCTACGGAATCTACTGGCCCTTTGCCGGGTAGGGCCACGATCGTCGCCGAATTTGATCCTCTGGCGCCCGCTGGTGCCGGAGCATATTGTCGGTGTCCTTCACGCGTCCTTTGTCAGTTGTAGGGGACAAAAGACACTTTTTTGTTTCGCTTTACCGCCTATCGGAACGCTTTACCGATCGTCTGGTTGCTTTACCACCTTCTGAAATGCTTTTCCTCCGGCAGGGCTGCTTTACCTCTTGCTGTACATTATCAAGAATCTCTGTGACTGTTAGAAGTTGACCGTTAAAGCGGTGGTCGACCCTCGAGGGTCGGGCGGAAGTGTTGGCTTCTAGCCGTTGGTTGGTTGAGTCTTGTCGTTTCACGTTCCCGACCTTTCGGTGGTCGGTCTGTAGTACTCGTGGGTTCCAACCCTTGGGGGTCGAGGCGTTCGCCAGTAACTTGGTGCGATGAAGTCCTTTGCGGACGGTAGATCAGTCTATGGGTCGTAGCCTATGGCTGGGTCTTCGTAAATCACTCCGGGCCCACAGGTACCTGGGGTTACATGATCCCAACAGTAGCCTCCGAGTTCTACGCCGTTTGCAAGTCTCTGTTGAGGCGGCGCGGGACTGATCTTTGATGGTCGTCAATCGTCGATGTTTGATCCTACAGGTGCACGCGAGCGCACCTGTAGGATATAGCCCTCGAGCCCTCAGACGATTCGAAGGGTCGGTCGGGGGTTAAATCCTCGCTCGGTCTTTAGTTGTTGATCCTACGGGAGAGCGCGAGCGCGGAGCCCCCGAGCCCTCGGGCAATCTGAACGGTCGATCGGGGGGTTAGTCCTCTAGATGAGAGTGTCTGACCGTCGGGGTCGGTCGAAACTGACTTTCATTGTCGATTGGTATTGGGTTAGATGTCTAGATTGAGCCGGTCGGGCCGGCTTTACCTCATGATCAGCATCGCGCCTAGGTCGAGCTGGGCAAACCAGCCATTTTCCATTATCCGCACCCCGAGCAAGTGTCGGGACTGGGCGCCCAACCCTCGTCTGCTCTGATCCGCGAGGTTCGATCTCACGGCGCTAGTAATGGATGTCGGTAGCTGCTCCGACGATCATACGGTTCCTCCGTCTCCACGTCGACGGCGCGTCTGAGAATTGTAACCGTCGGTCGATCCGAACAGTTGGATAGTACCGATCGGACGGCTGTGGGAGTGCGATGGTTCGTGTGTGCGCGTCCCATCCACTGACGCCTGTCAGCCATTCACTGGCGTGTCAGACAGGCGCACGTCACCTCCTTCGTGGGGGAGGTGGCGAGGTGGCGCCCGGTACCACTCATCAGTGAGCAGGGTGCCAATGTCGTGGGCGCGTGTCGCCGCGCACATCCATGATGGCGTGGGTCGTGGGGGTGAGAAACATTCACCCCCCGGTTGTCTTTAAAAAGGGGCGCGGTGGATTTTGAAATCCACCTACCCACTCACTTCGTTCGTCTCCAAGCTTCCTTGCCTTTGTTTGCTCTCGCGCCCAGGCTAGCCGTCGCCGTCTTCGTCGCCGCCGTGGTCGTTCTAACGGTCATTGCGATCGTCTTCATCGTTATCACTTTCGTTGTCGTCACCGTCGCCATCGCCACCACCATGGAAGCTGCCTGGAAGCCGTTCGCCATTTCGGAGGCGATGCTAAAGTCGTACTATGACACTGGCCTGCTGCCGTCAAAGGAGGCCGGTGAATGGGAGGGGGCGGATAACCAGGAGGTGCCGGCGTCGCCGGAGGGAAGATCATCAGCTTCATCACCTTTCACAGGCGCGGACTGACGCTACCGGCCACCTTCTTCTTTCTCACGTAGCTGCTCCACTACGGTGTGTGCCTTCACCACCTCAACCCCAACGGCATCCTACAGATTGTGATCTTCATCACGCTTTGCGGGGCGTACTTGGGGTCGAACCGAGTCTCCGGCTCTGGCGCTACTTCTTCCATGCCAATCAGCTGCTGGAGGCCACCGGTGCGCCTTGGCAGGTCGGCAGCGTCGCGATCATGCTCCGGAGCGCCGAGGCGAAGGAGTACATCAGGGTGTCGCTAAAGAAATCGTTGAAGGGCTGGTACGACGGGTGGTTCTACATCAAGAACGCCACCTCCGGGCTCCCGGCCTTTCATGAAGCACCCGGGCTCCTGGCCTTTCGTGACGCATCGGCCGAGCCGATCGACGTGTGGAAACAAAGGTGTCGACCGAGGAGAGGGAATCGTTGAGGCCGCTGCTGCAGAAGATCAGGCGGTTGCGGGATGAGGGGCTGAATGGCGCCGCTGTCATCGCCACCTTCGTGTGGTGTCGGATTCAGCCACTCCGTACCCGGATCCACCCCATGAACGACTATGAGTGGAAGGATGACATCACCTGAGAGGTAGTCAGAACAGAGCAGAAGGACAAGGAAGTCATTCAGCGGGTCGACAGGCTGCTCGAGGGAGATGACGCCGACGAGGTGACGAAGGGGCCGTTGCCTCTGGACAAGAATCGTCAGACTCTGGTGAGTCGGCTTCTCATTATCTTTGTTGTTTGAATTCGTAGAATAGCTTGGGTCGGGTTGTAGGTAGAAGTCGTAGCCTTAGTCGTTGCTGTTGTAGGGTATGTCGAAGACCGCACCCGGTTCAGGGTTGGGCGCTGTGGACGTGGTCAAGACAAGCGCGGCGGGCCCATCCTCAGCCAAGAAGAAAAAGGCCGCCAAGAAGCAGCATGGCGGGGGTTCGAGGTAGTTTCCTGTCGGCAGCCTGGCTACTGCCTCGTCGATTGCCCGACCTACTCAAAGGTCGGCTCGTGCTCCGCCTGTCAGGACTCCACCTGCAACAAGCGCGAGGTCCAGGGTTCCGACCCCGACCTCTGGTGCCACCGTATCTCAGGCGGCGGTCCCTGTCAACGTCGGGAGTTTTGGGTCATCTGAGGATGTGGTTCCGCCCCCGAACAAGAAGACGAGGACCGAGGGCGCAGGGATCGCCGAGGTCGATTCCAGAGTTCATGCCGCCGCCACCTCGGTCTGAATGGTGGAGACAGGAATGGTTCAGCCCCCAGATGCGGGACAGCCAGCGTTGTCCCGGGCTCGAAGGATCCCGATGCGTGAATCGAAGGCGTAAGTACCTGCACCTTCAACTTAGTCGTAAATGTTATTTGTCTTAGTTCGTGTTCTGACCTTTCTGGAGATGTTAAATGCCTCCATTGTCGGTCACCGCTATGCGCCCCGCCGTGGCTGTCGCCACGTCGATGTCCGAGGACACCAGCGGAGGAGCGGACGCTGGCGCCAAAGTCGCAGGGCCCGTGGTGATGCCGGCCCCGGCGGTCGTGGTTCAGGACCCGCCGACCGCAACCCCGGGGGGTCGGTGATGTATTGTTGTTGCCGCCTCCTCCGACCGCCACCACCGAAGTCCAAGAGGAGGTGGCGGCTGAAGAAGAGAGGGAGGCTTCCCCTCCGGCTCCCGATGCTGAGGGTGAAGTCGAAATGATGCAAGTCGAGGGTGAGCCTGCGCCGCCCCCGATTGTGCACGCCGAGTGTCCAAGGGAGTCGCCTCTGCCCTTAGTCTACGAAGAGCCGGCCGGCCAGGCTACGCCTACCGCCTCTGAGGGCGTGCAGGAGCTGAGTGAGATAGCCGTCGGGAAGTGGCCGGAGGTTCTTCTGCCAGATCCGACTGAAGGTTCGCAGGAGCCGGTCACAGAAGATGCTGGCGGGCCGTCGACGAGTGCGGTCCCGGCCGGTACAGCCGAGGTTGCAAAGCAGGTTCGAGAAGGAGACGGGGCCGAGCTGACCATGATGCTGACGGCGCCGCCGACTGCTATAAACCTCGGACGTGCAAGGGTCAGGGGAGAGGAGTGATCTCCCACCCGAGGCCGTAGCCGGGGCGTGGAATTTTTACGACGACCGGATGGCCGAGGTCCGCCGCCTCAACTTCGCGATGGCTTCCGGTCTCCGCAAGCTACTCGGCATCACAGACGAGTGTTGAGATCTCTTTGACGACCCGTACCTGATGGAGTGTCGGGTAAGCTTTTCGAACACTTAGAATTTTTTAGTCAAACCTGCTTGTTACGGCGCTGAATGGCGTCGCTTGCAGGCGAATCTTGCCGTTGTGGTGTGTCAGCCACTTCGTGGCGACGCCATGCAAGCTGAGGTTGACGCTCTTCGGGCGGAGCTGGAGCAGGCGAGGGCCAGCCGCAATGCGTCGAGGGACTCCATGATCCAGTTGCACGATCAACTCAACGCCGCTCGGGAGTCGAGCTGCATCTCTCTTGAGGAGGCCAACTGAGCCCGGATGGAAGCTGTGTCGGCGCGGTCCGAGAACCGAAGGCTTGTCTCCGAGCTCACCTCCACGAGGGAGATGATTGTGCGTAAGTTAATTCGTATCTTTTGATTTTTACAGTTTGGGGGTGGAGGTCGGATTCTGATATGGGACTGCCCTTTGTGCAGAGCTTCGGAAGCAGGTCACTCAGCACGCCGCGGAGGTGCAGCGTCTCATGGATCTCCGGGCTCACACCGTCGGGGCTCGCGAAAGCACCAAGAGCGCTGCCAGGAGGGCCGAGGAAGAGCGTCGCCGAGCCTTCGAGCAGCGGGACACGATAGAGTCGGAGCGAGTCGCTGCCATGGTGGAGGTCAAGCGATTGACGAAGGAGCTGCAGGCCACCTTCGAGGTCCAGGAGGAATGGCTGGTCGAGGAGGAGAAGATTGCCCAGCTCTAGGCCGAGCTGGCCTGGGCCCAGTCTCTCGTCGAATCCGTTGCCAAGGAGCGGGACGGTAAGCGTCTTACCGTTTTAGTTCATTGAGTTATCGTAGGGGGTCGGTCACCTGACTGTTGCATTTGTTGCAGCTGTGGTCGGCGAGCTTCGACCCCTGTGGTCCGCGAGCCGCCGCTTGCTACACCAAGTCTTCGCCGGCATGTGCGAGGACTCCCTCTCGGCGGAGTTCGTAGTGAACATGGTGCGGTAGCTCCAGGGACTCATCGCCAACGAGGTGATAAGGGCGCTGGAGGTTGGAGCTTCGTTGGCTCTGGCGCTGACCCGCTCTCATTACCCAGACTCGGACTTCGGCCGCATCGTCGAAGGATTCGTCGCCGGGCTGTCGGAGGAGCAAATGAGGGCGCTGGAGGCCGAGATGCAACCCTCGGCGTGGGAGGTCATCGCTGGCTTTGGTGGGGAAGATCTTCTCCGAGAACGGTTCGAACACCTGTCTCCCGTGCAGCGGCGGCACAGTTAGTTACCTGTAGAAGTTAATAGTAGTTTTTGTATTCGATTGTGTAATGAACACTTTGGATGTTTGTAAATACGCTAGTTTCTGACCCTCTTCTGTGTTTCGAATGCTTTGCACTTAACATTTTTCAAGTTTTATTGGGTGTTGATCAAGCGACTGGGTCGGGTATAGCTCGTAGGGTCGAGTTCTGGGCTCGATACAGCCGTAGAGCATCATCCACGCCGGGTCGTCAATCGTTAGCTGCGAGGAAAACTTAAACGAAAGCGCTTGCGATTGCTTACCACATCCGAGGGTCACCCGCGAAGCTCGGCGTGGGTCAGGCCCCTAGGAAATGAAAAGAGGCACAGAGCCTGAGTGCAGAAGACTAAGGCACGAAGCCTTAGGACGAGGAATCGAGGCGCGGAGCCTGAAAACGAGTCGCAGAGGGGTCGGTCGTTCTGACCCCCATGTGGGGACACTTAGACTAGCCCCTAGGCGGTGAAGGGCAGTCGAGTCGGCTGCACTTCACTGCCCAAAAAATAGTGAGAGAGACAAGAGATGCGCAAAAAACTTAGCTGATTTTATTTTTTTTAGAATCGACGCAAATTCTCTATTTTCCAGGCGTGGGCTAGCTCCTTGTCGCCCTCGATTGCCAGCTTGTAGGCGCCGAGCCTTAAGACTCGCTTGATTACATAGGGCCTCTCCAAGGGGGTGACAGTTTGTGGTGGTTGGCCTTGATCTGGACCCTCTTGAGTACAAGATCTTCGACGTTGAAGACCCAACCCTTGACGCGTTGTGCGTATAGATGTCGTAGGCTCTGAAGATACTTGGCCAATCGTAGAATTGCAACGTCGCGTGCTTTGTCCAGCTGGTCCAGGGCATCCTGCCGCTCCGCTTCCGACCTCTTTACATCGTAGGCTCGGACCCTCGGGGATTCGTAGTCGAGGTCGGTCGGCAGCATGGCTTCAGCTCCAAACGTCACAAAGAAGGGTGTAAACCCCGTGGTTCTGTTGGGGTCGTTTGCAGTCCCCACGACACGGACGAGAGTTCCTTGACACATCGCCGGGCCGCCTGTCTGACAAAGTCATAGATCCGAGGCTTCAAACCTTGGAGCACCATCTCATTGGCACGCTCGACTTGACCGTTGGTCCTCGGGTAGGCCACGGAAGCGAAGTCGAGCTGGATGTGGTACTCCTCGCAGAATTCCTGAAAAACATGCCCGGTAAACTGTGTACCGTTGTCAGTGATGATGGAGTGTGAGACCCCGAATCGGCAGGCGATGTCGCAGATGAACTCGACGGCCCAGCTGGAGCTGGTGCTGGGGACCGGCTTGACCTCAATCCACTTGATGAACTTATCGACGGTGACGAAGAGGTGAGTGAAGCCCTCAGGTGTCGGTCAGAAAGGCCCGAGGATGTCGAGCCCCCAGACGGCGAAGGGCCAAGTGATCAGGATCGTCTGGAGGTCTTGAGCCGGCAGATGCGCCTGTCGGGTGTAGAACTGGCAGCCTTTGCATGAGCAAACAAGCTTCTCGACGTCGGAGACCGCTGTGAACCAGTAGAACCCCTAGCAAAAAACTGTCCCGACCAGGGTTCTCGGGGCAGCGTGGTGTCCGCAAGTGCCCGAGTGGATGTCGTCGAGGAGATGGAGACCCTCCGCCTGAGGGATGCAGCGCTGAATGACGCCACTGGGGCTACGCTTGTATAGTTCGTCGTCGATGATGACATAGGCTTTGGCTCGGCGCGAAACTAATCGGCCCTCATTGGTGTCGGCCGAGAGAGTTCTGTCTTGAAGGAAGGCGAAGATGTCTTGGGACCAGTCGGAGATGATGGCCATAACCTCCGCCTCGGAGGTCGGAGCTTGCTCGCCGTCTGCAGCCTCGATCTTCGAGTCGACGGCATCGTCTTTGAACTTAATAGTTGGCTTGGAGAGGACCTCGAGGAAAACGTCGTCGGGGACTGGATCTCGCCCCGAGGCCATTTGGGCTAGGGTGTTGGCCGCTTCATTGTCGCGGCGTAGAACATGGTGAAGCTCGAGCTCGTCGAACTTATCTTCGATCTTGCGAACTTCTAGGTAGTAAGCTTTCATCTTCGAATCTCGGCAGCTTGATATCTTCATGACTTGGTTCACGACGAGCTTGAAGTCACCCTTGACGTAGAGCCGTCGGATGCTGAGGGTGATGGCCATTTGGAGACCATGGAGCAAAGCTTCGTACTTAGCGGCGTTGTTGGAGGCGGGGAAATGGATCTGCAAGACGTATCAAAATTTGTCCCCTTTCGGGGAGATGAGGATGATGTCAGCCTCCTGAGCCCTTCAACCGGCAAGTGCCATCGAAGAACATTGTCCAGTGCTCGAGGTTGGTGGGGCTCGGTGGTTCTTGAGCCTCGGTCCATTCGGCTCTGAAGTCGGTGAGGGTCTGCGATTTGATAGCTTGCCGAGGCACATAGGTGATGTCGTGGCCCATGAGCTCCATAGCCCATGTGGCGATGCGCCCGACAATGTCTTTGCCGTTGATGATCTCTCCGAGTGGGAAACTTGTCACCTCCCGGATGGAGTGGCTATCGAAGTACTGGTGATCGGCCAGCACCTCGCTGATGAAGTAGACTGGCCGTTAGACCTTCAAGGCCCGACCCTCCTCCGGTCGCTCGACGACGAGGATGGTTCTGACGACCTTCGTAGTTGCTGAGATGTAGAGGAGCAGCGGCTCAGCAGGGGTCAGGGAAGTCAGGATCGATGGAGTCGATAACATGGTCTTGAGCTGCTCGAATGCCTCCTTGGCCTCGGCGGTCTAGGTGAAGCGGTAGGATTTTCATAGGAATCGGTAAAAAGGCATGGCCTTCTCGCCGCGTCGGGAGATGAAACAGCTAAGCGTCGCCAGGCACCCAGTGAGCTTTTGGACCTCTTTGACATTGTTAATGGGCCCGAGATTGTGGATGGCAGTAATCTTCTCAGGGTTGGCCACGATGCCGCGCTCGGAGATGACGAACCCGAGGAGCTTGACGGAAGGAACGCCAAAAACACACTTCTCGAGGTTGAGCTTGATGCGGTACCTTCGGAGTTGGCGAAGGTCTCCTTCAGGTCTTCAATAAGGGTGGCAGCTTGCCGAGTCTTGATAACGATATCGTCGACGTAGACCTCTAGGTTCTGACCCAGTTGGTCGTGGAAGCACTTCTGCATGCAGCGCTGATACGTGGCGCCAGCATTCTTGAGCTCGAACGACATGGTAACATTGTAGAACGACCCGAACGGAGTGATGAAAGACGTAGCCGGCTGGTCTGGGCTGCGCATAGAGATCTGATGGTACCCGGAGTACGCATCGAGAAAACTGAGGGTTTCGCAGCCGGCGGTGGAGTCAACCACATTATCTATACGCGGCAAACAAAACGGATCCTTTGGACATGCTTTATTGAGACTCGTGTAATCAACGCACATTCTCTATGTCACATTGTTCTTCTTAACCACTATAGGGTTGGCCAGCCACTCGGGGTGGTAGATCTCTTGAATGAACTTAGCATCTAACAGCTTGGTAATCTCCTCTCCAATGGCGCGGCGCTTCTCGTCGTCGAAGCGTTGGAGTTGTTGCTTCACCGGTTGAGACCCGAGAATGCTGTTGAGAGAGTGCTCGGCGACCTCTTTCGGGATGCCCGGCATATCAGACGGTGCCCAGGCGAAGACATCCTGATTTCGGATGAGGAATTCGACGAGCGCGCTTTTCTATTTGTCGGAGAGCGCTGTCCCGATCCTGGCCTTTTTGGTCAGGTCGGCGTTGTCGAGGATGATCTCCTTGGAGTCGTTGGCAGGTTAGAAGGACGTAGAGGTTGAAGGCTTGGAGTCAACGGTCGGGGCCGACACCTTGGACTTGCGGTTCTATTCGAGTTGGACCGACCCTGCGAGGGTGACGGCCAGCTCATAACTTTTCTGCTCGCAGGCGAGAGCGTGCTTGAAGCGGGACGACACAGTGATGACGTCCTTGGGCCCCGATATCTTGAGCTTGAGATAGACATAATTAGGGACGGCCATGAACTTGACGTAGCAGGGCCGACCGAGGATGGCGTGGTAGGCGCCGGAGAAGTTGACCACCTCAAAGGTGAGCTTCTCTGTCCTAAAGTTGTCGCGGTCGCCGAAGGTGACTGGCTAGGTGCTCTGGCCCAGGTTAGTGCGTTGCCCCCGGGGATGACGCCATGGAAAAGGACGTGGCTTGGACGGAGGTCGGACTCTGAGAGCTTCATGGCTTTGAAGATGTCGTTGTAGAGGATGTTGAGGGCGCTGCCACCGTCCATGAAGACCTTAGTCAGGCACGTGGTGTCGATGATCGGATCGAGCACCAGAGGCAGGCGCCCCGACTAAGGGACGCAGTAGGGGTGGTCGGATCTGTCGAAGATGATCGGGACCTCCGACCACTTGAGGTAGGTAGGCACGGCAGGGTCGGCGAGGTTGACCTCTCGCCATGTTTGCTTCTGGTGGCGCCGTGACTCGTAGGCAACCGGCCCTCCGAAGATCATCAGATAGTCCTCCGGCTCAGGGAATGCATTGTCGGTGTTGCTCTCGGCTTCCTTCGCAGGAGGGTCGGGAGTCTGAGGTTGGCGGATGTTGGGTCGAATGTTACCTTTGAAGAACATCCGCATCAAGTGGCAGTCCCGCAGGGTATGCTTGACGGGGTTCGAGTGGTTGGTGCAGGGCTTGTCGAGCATCTTCTCGAAGTGGTTGTTGTAGTCGGCCAGCTTCCTTGCTTGGGATCGAGGCTGTCGCTCGGTGATGCCCACGAACTCATCATCTTGCCGATGGTTCTTCTGCTTCTTGTTGCTGAGCCGCCCCTCGAACAATCATCCCAGCGGTCGGAGCGCCGGTCGAAGCGGTTCTTGGTCTAGCGATCGGCCTTAGACTTGTCTTTGTCCTTGGTCCAATCCCGGTCGAAGTTGACCTGGACAGCCTCCTCCCTGGTGGTGAATGTGGTTGCGATGTCGAGAAGAGCGCGTGTCGTTCGAGAGTTTTTACAACCCAGCCTGTGGATGAGCGCCTTGGATGTCGTGCCGCAGGTGAAGGCGTTAATGATTTCAGCGTCGCTCACGTCGGGCAGCTCGTTTCGCTTGCGCGAGAAACACTGGATGTAGTACGGAGCGATTCGTCGAGATTCTACTTGAAGTTCTTCAGATCCCAAGAGTTACTCGGGCGCGTGTAGGTTCCTTGAAAGTTGCCGACAAAGGCGCGGCGGAGGTCGGCCCCGTCGCGGATGCTGCTCTCGGGGATTTGCTCGAGCCACCCCCTGGCCGAGTCCGACAAGAAGAGTGGCATGTACTAGATGGAGAATAGGTCGTCCACGCCCCTGGCTCTGCATGCATGGCGATAATCTTCGAGCCAGTGACGGGGTTGGTCTCACCTGTGTACTTGATGATGTTGGTCGGAGCGCGAAATCTCTGCGGGAACGCGGCTCTTCGGATCTGGGACCTGAACGCTCGGGGCCGACCTCGTCTGGCTGAGGCTCCGAATGTGATTGTAGCTGCGCTAACGGCTGCGACAGTCGGGAGTCATTCCCGCCTAGACTCGGCGTAGCACTCGCTCCTGGCTTGCCTCCTTGCATCGATGGTGTGGCGAACGTCGCGATGCTCCCCAAGGCGCCGACGAACAGTGCCGGCCGGTGGTTGAGGGTCTCGTGCCTCGGTCTGAGCACCGTGACTTGTCGCGGGTCGGACTTCGTCGGTCGGTGCGCGGTCGATGAGAGCTGTGCGCCTCAGAGAGCTGTGGCCGAAACGATGGTTCAGATTGTTGAAGCACGCCGTTGAGGTAGACACGTAGACGATCGTAGGTCTCCTTGAGCATGGGGTTGTCGGGCGTGGCAGACTCGTGGAGGACATAAGCCGCCACCAAGTTCTCGTACGACGTGTCGAAGACGAGCGTGCCACCATCCATCATCTGCTGATAAGTGGAACGTGCCCGGGCTCGGGCGCCAGCGCTTGTTGCAGCAGCACCCTTGCCCGGAGCATCATCCCGGCAGTCGATTTGCGCCGGAGGGCATCCTCGACGATGGAGAGAGCGCGATGATGTGGAGAAGGGTCGTTGTCGAGGGTTTTGCCGGGAGTGTTGTCCTCCGTGGCTTTGGGAACCTGCAGCATGAAGCACTCCCGTGCCGAGTCATGACCCCGCACTGTATGAAACTGAGGATGACGAGCCGCGCGCCGCTTGCGCGGGGCCTGAAACGAAGCTCGCCGCCGTTGTCGACAACGAAGTCTAGACTTCCAAAATGGAAAGTTTGGCCAGCAGCGAAGACTGGAACGCTCCACGATCAACCATCACGAGCGATGGCGACCACGAAACCCCCAAAATGCAGGTGAGATATCAAAATCTTTCCCACCGAGGCGAAAATCGAAGCCATCGAAAAGTGAAGTGAAAACACACCACAAAAACCCCCTTCCCAGCACGCCAACTGTCGATGTTCTGACCATCGGCATAGTAAAATTTACGTAATCAAAGGGAGATACGGTGCGTTCTTCATATTCAAAGTGGCCTAATCTATGAAAGACTCAAGAATCAGCCTGGTTCGAGCCACTGTCGAGACGTAATACCCTACGTCCAGGAGAGAGTGGTCGAATCGTATGAACTCAACAACACGAGTACAATGGCGGAAGAGCCTTGGCTCGAGCCAAAACCCTAGCATGCGTGGGTGGATATGGTTGTTCGGACTTGGTTACTTGCTTCTTACTTGTCGTCTAAGACCCCCGGTACCCTTTTATATAGGGGTCAGACCGAGGTTACAAACTTGGCGTCTACAGAACCTACTGGCCCTCTGTCGGGTGGGGCCACGATCATCATCGAAGTTGATCCTCTGATGCCCGCTGACGTCAGAGCAGATTATCGTTGTCCTTCGTGCATCTTTTGTCCAGTCGTAGGGGACAAAGGACACTTTTCCGTTTCGCTTTACCGATCGTCTGGTTTCTTTACTGTCTTCTGGAATGCTTTTCCTCCGACAGGGCTGCTTTACCTTTTGCTGTACGTTGTCAAAAATCTCTGTGACTGTCGAAAGTTGACCATTAAGGCGGTGACCGACCCTTGATGGTTGGGTGAAAGTGTTGGCTTCTAGCTGTTGGTTGGTTGAGTCTTGTCGTTTCGCGTTCCTGACCCTTCGGTGGTTGGTCTGTCGTGCTCGTGGGTTCCGACCCTTGGGGTCGAGGCGTTCTCCAATGACTTTGTGCGATGAAGTCCTTCGCGGACCGTAGATCGGTCCATGGGCCGTAGCCTTTGGCTGGGTGTTCGTTTTCACTCCGGACCCACGGGTATTCGGGTACATGATCCCGATAGGCATGCATGATCATTTTTCTTCTACCTTAATTGGGGTATTGTTTTCTGACATGACTGGATGACAATCCCTACTGGTTAATTAGATTAGTGTTGTGGTCTATTTTACTGTTTACCTTTTTTTGTTATCATATTGTCATAAAGACTTCAGCATCAAATGAAGGTCAATCCTGTATGGCATTTTTCGTTGGATTTTTTCCTCTTAACAAAATGATGTTACGTTCTTAATTAGAAAAGTCAATAAGGTGAGCACACATGTGAGACTCGATTGTTATAAATAAAATCATCACAGCTCAAATCAATATACAGAACAGAGTACACAAAATGCGCTCATCAAGAACTGGTCTCTCTATGTGACACATGTACTGTATATCTCCCAAAAAAATACACAAATAATAATGATAATGACTAACAAAAGTTACGTGCG
>BCLF01000041.1:805974-846775 GCA_001602275.1 Zoysia japonica
TATGTATCAGAAGACGATGTATCAAAAGGCCACGAGAAGTGAAGAAACGATCTAGGCCATGAGGCCAACGGCGACCACGACGGCGGCGGCAAGACCGAAACCGGTGGCGGCAGCCTTGGTCGCGTCGGAGGATCCGTCACCGCCTGACCCGGGCGTCCCGGGAGACGCACCGGGAGCACCGGCTGGCGCCATGGAACCGGCGCCGGGCATGACGTCGACCCGGAGCTTCATGCCGCCGGCACAGTGGCCGGTGATCCCGCAGATGAAGTAGCGCGTGCCGGGGGCAGTTAGGCGGATGACGTCGTTGCCGCTGGTGTGGGTGGCGAGGGCGTTGGAGGTGGAGCAGGAGTCGTACGCCGCCTGGTTCACCTCCAGTACGTCGTGCTGCTGGGGAGTGTACTTGAACACTGCAGGTTAAGTTATCGTAAGTCGTGGGACGATGAGACGGAGATCAAATGATCACCGGTCGACAACAAAAGAATGAACCATCGACGAAGATGTATAGAAGCCAGGTGGTGTGGAGGGGGTATATATAGGGTACTAACCGAGTTCGTCACCGGGGAGGAACGTCTTGCCGGAAACCCAGTTATCGTAGTTGGTGTTAAGGTCCCAGGAGCCTTCCGGCTCGCCGACGTTGTACGTCGCCGCGGACGCCATGCCGAACACGGCCGCCGCCACGAGGGCCACCACGGCGAGAGCTCTGGCCATGTCCTGCTGCAGGTATATCTGGAAGGGACGAGCTACAGCAGAGGAGGAGCTAGCGCCACCTTGTCCAAAGCTTGCTATAGACGAATGGATGGATGCTTTGGGTCGGGTTCGCTTGCGTATATATGGAGACACAGATCGCGGTAGGTGTGGTGTGGGTGGCGGGTACGCGGAACGCGTAGTCTGCAAATGTTTCTGGGAACATATCGGCACCAGGGCATTTTGCAGCGGCTTAGTAATCTCGGAGAGACGAGCAAGCTAATGATAATAATAACAAGCGGTGTACGATTGACTGACTAGATTTTTAATTTTAACTTTAATCATTTATTTTATTTAAAAATAAATTTAAATGTATAAAATTATAAAGTGTGATTAAAATATATTTAATAGTAAACTAAATTATAATAAAATATATAATATTTATTAAAAAATTTTAATAAAACAAATAATTAAAATTAAAAGTCAACGACGACAACAATTTAAAAACAAAAGATGAACTACTACAGTAAGAGTACTGCTTGGTCGTCAGGTCTATCGGCCGGCCGTTGTGTTGTGAAATGCGACTAATGGGGTTGTTGGTTCGGCTTGGCTCGTCATCTGACTTTTATCGTTCAGACTGACAGAGACGCGCTCTCTTCTCTGACTCTAACCTCGTCACGTCACACTGTTCCCGTTCGTCCCCTACTCGAGCCGTAGTTTATTAGCCTTCCTGCTGTTCTTTTATATCTACTTCTTTTGTTCTTAAATTAATATCGCTGTTGATTTTTAATTTCAATTTTAAACATTTGTTTTATTTAAAAAATTAATTTAAATATGAAGAATTTTAAATTGTAATTTAAATAATTTTAATAATTAATTAAATTATAAAAAAATATATAATATTTATTAATTTTTTTTAATAAAATAAATGTTCAAAGTTGAAGTTAAAAATGAAGAGTGACAATAATTAAAGAACAGAGAGAGTACTAGATAACAATCATAGCTAACCTTGATTATTTGAAGATCGTTGGGGTTGTTGCACTTGGAAGCTGTAAGCATAAGACTAAGAGAGGCCTAAAACTGCTACGATGGTCGTCCTCCCTCTCCATTGAACAGTGCGTATCATGGACCAGCTCGCTTATAACGTATTTTACTTTTAACATCAATTTTAATTATTTATTTTATTAAAAAATTAATTCAAATATGTAAAATTTTAAATTAGAATTCAAATAACTTTTATAATAAATGAAATTACAACAAAATATATAATATTTATTTAAAATTTTTGAATAAGACGAATTGTCAAAATTAAAATTAGAAGTTAACAGTGACAATAATTAAAAAACGGAGGGAGTACGGTTCTCTTGAACACTGCGTGCACGAGTCCACGCGAAAATGGCGTGTGTTCAGAATATGTGATCTATACGACCTAGGGTCTACTGTATGAATGCACTAAAACTAATTGTTAATCAGATTAATAATTAGCTCGCTAAAAATTAGTTAACGAACAATTAGCTGGAAAAAGTCTAGATTAAAAACTTCTTTTTCTCGTGAGAGGAGAGAAGAGAGAGAAAAGATGATGGGAGAATAATAAGTAATATTTTATCTGGTTACAATTAGATTGTGAATCCAAACAGACCGAGTGTGTTGCTGTCGATGACCAATTAACCTTGGGGATATATATAAAATCTAATCTCCATTCGTTATCTGGTCATCATTTACGCAAGCATGTGCTCCCTTTAGCTGACCCGAACCGTCTCGTAGTTGTTGGGTTTGCTGATCAAGTCAGCATCGTGCGTGGCGGAACGGAAAACCTCTGGGGCCGGCAGCTAGAAGCTTCCGTTATGTTGACCCTGCTTCTCTGCGTCCTCTCGGTCGGTCGATTGCGAGAAAAGAGTCGGGGAGGCTTTTTTTTTTCTCCTTTTCCCTAGACAGCGTGCTGCATTTGCGTGCAGATATGTAAACCTGGAGACCTTGACCTCTCGGTTGTTTGTAGCTGGCACGTACGCTGACAGAGCTAGGTGTGTACACAGTGCTCTCTCTGTTTGTAAAATTGATGTCATCGTTGACTTTTAACTCAAATTTTAATTATTTGTCTTATTTAAAAAATTAGTTTAAATATGAAAAATTTTAAGTTGTAATTCAAATAGCTTTAATAATAAATTAAATTATAACAAAATATATGGTAGTTACTATAATTTTTTAAATAAAATAAATGATTAAAGTTAAAATTTGAAATCAAACGATGATAATAATTAAAGAACGAGAAAGAGCAGTCTGAACGCGACACGCTACGATTTATGCGGTCTACCGCTTCTAGAGCAACACACGGTAATTCACCCCGTTTTTCTATATTTTCTATTTTATTTTGAATGAACCGAAGGTCCGAAGCTGACGTGATATTTTTTTAGGGAGAGTTGTGATAATTAACTTATTTAGACCTGTTTGTTGGAAATTATGGCACTGCTTTTGCTAATAATTAGCATAGCTTATACTATAATTTCTACCAAATACTTAGAACCTATAAATGATTATAATCACTTTTATATCCATAATCATATATAATCACTTTTATATTTTGTATTAACACACATAATCTACAAATATTAGCTTTTCACTACTTCTTCTTTCCCATCACTTATAATTCATATCAAACACTTCTTAACATAAAAAACAAATTATATAGAAAAATTAGATAAGTGATTTTCATGAATAATTCAAAATATGAAAATATTTTTTAATAATAATAATAATCCCTACCAAAAGAGCCCTTAGCATGTCAACTCATGATAATATGCGTCTGTTGGGGAAGCTTTTGCTTTTAAGAGAATCCACGTTTCAAAGAAGCATAACCTGGTTTATCAGAGAAGGTGAGTTTTGGAAAAAGGAAGGTACTTCCTCAGCAACAAAATATAAGTATTTTTAGATTTAGTAAAAATCAAATTTTTATTACTTTGATCACTAATAATGTATAAGTTAATATTATGTTATCATATAAAATTATATTTGTTTGGATTCATCATAAATAATCTTTCATAAAAAAATGTTTTTTAATTAAAAATTATATAATTTTTTAGATATTATTAGTAAAAATTAAAAAAATTTGACTTTATTCAAACTTAAAAATTCTTATATTTTAGAACGAAGGAAATACCTATTTGACGTTATCCATTTTAGAGGATATGACCATGCAACTTCGACCTCCCCGGCACACTCTGCCCTGACGCTGCAGTGCTAGCAAGCTCGCCCTGCCAGGCTATCAACGAGCCAAACTCGAGCGAGTCTGAATGATCTAAGCTCGAGCTCGAGTTCAACTCAAGCCAAGCTTGAGCGAGCATGATTTAAATTTCAATCTTTAAGTCGAGCTCGAGCTCGGCTCAATTAGAACTTTGAGTATGTCTAAGGTTGACTTGATTAAGGCTCGACAACAAATAAAATTATTATTTTTAAAAACACAGCTTCCTTGCCACTGTCTTCCTAGAGGAAGGTGCTGGACGGGCTCGAACCCCCACCGGCTCAGCGCTCTCCTGCGTGTTTTGTCAGCAGGTCACATGCCTCTCCACAGCAACAATTATGTCGAGCTCAAGTTCAGCCCGTTTAACTTTTAAATCAAGTAAGTCGAATTTTTAATGAGCTGCACTCGAGTAGCTCGCGAGCTCCTGCTCCGGCCTGTGGCGGTGGGGGAAGAAGCGGCAGCGCAGGCTTGATGCGGTGAGGGAAGAAGCGGTGCTGGAGCTGAAGAAGGAGAGGGGCCGGCCGGTGGTGGCACGTGCACAGGAGCCGAACACAAATGTGGAGGCAAAGGCACATGAGCCAATGCAGGCGGCGGATAGAGGTAGCGGGGGTGGGGGTGGTGGCGGGCAGAGTCGAAGGCCGCAGCTGGTGGCTCGGGACGACAGCTTAGAGGAGCAGCCAGGGCTTGCGATGTTCGGGCGGATGTGGTCAGGCGGCAAAAGCCGGAGAAGCAACGAGAAAGATGCTTTTGCGGTTCTAGTTCATCGATTTTTTGGCTTGAAGCAGGTTCCTTTGGGGGAGCTTCTCCTACTTTTGATATTTTGGAAAAGCAAAAGCTGGGAGAAGCTCCTCAAAGAGGGACTATAACGGTTAGTACAGGGTAGGAAGAGCAACACTAAATTTTCATGTGTTTTTAAGAGCAACATTAAATTTTCAAGTGTTTTAATGTACTTCACTTTTTACGTCCCTAAAACAATTCTGCTGTAACTTTAAATTAAAATTATTGTCGTAATAATAATGTTTGAAGAATGAATAAATAAATACAATATTTAACCCTGTTTGTTTAAGATTATGCCAGATTAGATAATCTATAGTGATAAACAGTAATGACAAATTATTATATCACTTTATTTAATCTTAACTCTAAATTATTATAATAAGATAATTTACTCATTAGGTGCTTATTTCATATTATAAAAGACCCACTACCAAGCCATTTTTTTTTAAAAAAAACCGCTGTCATCCCAATTTTCAAACTTGACATTATTTCCTTGAGCTTTTAAGTTAAATATATCAAGTATATGGAGGATACACAATAATGCATGTTGAGTAAGTAAAAGTATTAATTAAGTACCGTTAAAATAACGTGATAAGAATCAATCTACCTTGTCTTTAGCCTAAGTCATCTTGAGAACACCTTTCTAACCTAGCTTACGTAATTTGCAATGGAGAGCGAGCGGAGAACTGCCGCGACGCCAAATGGACACGGAGAGAAAATTAACTTCAGATTTTGAGATTTTTTTCTGCTCTCCTATTCTTTGGGTGTTCTAATTAATGGGCCACCCCTACAGACCTGCATCTGGGCAATGCGAGCGATGGCGCCAGGCCGAGCAGCCTCTGCTGGCCAATCACCAGCGAGGCTTCTCCTCAGAGTCGCTTCCGCGTGCGCTTCGCACATTAGCTATCAGACGGCCCCAGATCGAGCGGAATCTATCCAATCCGCCGGCGAGGGCTGCGACTCCTAGGGGCTACACCGCGTGAACGCGACCTCCACAAGCTGGTCGATGGCAGGAAACTCACGACGACAGCTTCCTTCTCCACATGGAGACTCATGTCCACGTTTTTGTCAATTAGCTCTTTCTGAAGTTCCATAGTCTGGTTTGCATGTTTCTGTATTGGCATATGTGCTGTGCTGTGTGAGTCGAGAAAAGGAGCATTGTATAGTGGTACTAGATTTTACTGAAGATCAAACAAACAGGAAGCTCAGGATGAGTTTGAAGATCAAACTTGAACTCATGAACCTCAGAGTTGTCGGTTATTCTTCCATTGTTTGCATCGATCTCTGTTTCTTTTTTGTATGGTCGCTATTATTTTAATTTTGTAATTTTTATATTTACTTATCAAGTAGCTTAAATTATTTTTAAGTGGCTGTAGTGAAACTTTAGTTTCATTCTATATGTAATCCTTAAATCTGATTTGTTTTTCTTACTGATTTTTGGGACAATGGGGAATAATTCAGAAATTCGATTGTGATGCTGGTAAACACAGTCATCTATAAGTAGTTGATGTAGTTTATATGACTTACGTTTGTGATGCTTAGACATGGCGCGTACACTGAAGAAAGGAACCATAACTGTTGCAAATTTGTGTTGCTTAGATTTTAGAAAAAAAAATTGGGTCAATTAAAGCATGTTTCTTATAATACCCAGGTTCTTTTGTTTTTGTCAGGGGACTAGCCATGTGATTGACAACAAGATCAGCTAGGTGACTGTAGTCTGTCGCAGCTCACACAGCTTGTTCTTGTCATGCTGCTATTGGATGAGAGAGAATCATATTCAAATTCTATTTGGTTGGGTATGTGAGAGCCACGATGTCACAATATAAAGCTTAAGAAGCAGGTATTACGGCGACTTGTCTTACGTTCCTAGCGAAGCACGTGCATTGAATTAGTAAGTAATACATTCTAATACCAAACCTATTGATAATATACTTGTTAAAGATTTAATAATTTTTAACTATTTTTAATCTACATGGCTAATAACCTTTATTTTTTCTTAAATAAAATAATAAATGATAAAGGAAAAAAGGAAATAAAACATTCATGTAAATATCAGTTTTGTGGCTGCGTGGATAAATATTTCAATCATAAATACGGTGACGTACAATTACATATATCATTTGTTCCAAAAATATATATTGTTTATTCCATTATATTTTGTTACATTTTTATTCTAAATATATTATTCTTACGAACTTTCAAATATTTCTAAAAATAAAATATATTTTATTTTTATACGCCATCTACAAATTATTTCTAACAATTAGTTTTAGCAAAAAGACTATAAATTTGAAACTATATAACAAGTTAGATAAATAGTAGTTCCCTATTAATAACAAAAAAAAGTAAGAATTAAGCAACACGTGTATAGCTACACTAAAAGTTACAAAAATCTTTTACATAAATAGTAGTTCCCTATTATAAATTGGTCTCAACTATCAACATTCTAGAATGATTTTTTTGTCGATTCTAAATAAGGTGACTAATGGTAATAAAAGTTTTTAGTAGTAAATAATCATTCACAAATTAGTCGAACGCAAAATCCACCTACTTGTATAAAAGAAAAACAGAGAGAATGAACCAATAGAGATTAGTTGTTTTTCTATATTCCTAATCGCATTACTAAATAACAAAACTTACTGCCTATATAATTTACTTTATTGATTTAGCCTTTTAAAAAGTCAAATCAGTGTAATAGTTTTTCTTTATACACTTTACTCCACCCTTTCACTTTTACTTGTGATTCTAAGTTTCAAAATTTGATCCTAGATTCCTAAATAGAGGGAGCATAACCATATAAACTTATTTAAATAAAGTTTATATGATGAGCCCACAAAATATATAACCTAAATTTAAAAGTAAATAAATACTATCTTTCTAATTAATTTTTTTGTTCAAAGAAGCAACTCAACATGCTTTCTTTGTCTTTATGAGGACCACATCTCATGTCAGATTTCAGTAGTGTAGATATAGATAAAACTAGACAGTGACATGAAGAATAAATAAATGTTTAAATAGATGGATAATAAGAAATATTTTTAAATATTTTTATGGAATCTTAATTTTTTTGGTGGTTAATAAAATTTGATAATGTACAACTTTAGTGCGTGTTTGAGATGACTTTGGAGCTGATCAGAGCTAGCCAAAGTTCTGTCTCGAAAATTTCGTGAAGCAGACTAACATTAAGGGTAGAGATGTAATTATGTTCACTAGTTGTCCTTTTTTAACTTCACAAATAACTGAAACAAATATAGACTCGTCTCACAAAACACATGTTAAATTGTTATCACAGTTGACTGTATTTTTTTAATCATTTGTCATATTACATCATATATTTGTTATGATTTACTCCCTCATTTCCTAAATTGTTGTCAATAATAATATTTTTTCATTGACTTATTCAGAAATTATTATAAATAGTATACATCTTACTATAATTTATTTTGATCAGCAAAATTGTTTGAAACACGACTTAAAATTTATAAATTTGAAGCACTTGTTTTTCCCTCATATTTTCTTTTTCCTCTGTTTTGTCAACTACGATACTGCAAAAAGAAAAATCTAGCCCCCCGACATACCCTGGCCAGAGCACCACGCCGCCCTGTCCTCTCCCTTGCCGCCGCCCCACCTCACACCGACTCACTGCACGACCCACCCTGATCCACGCTGCTACGCAGCCCCAGCTCGCCGCCACGATCAGCTCTACCCCGTGTACTGACTCAAGGTAAAATAGTCCGCTTACGCTTAGGTAGGGCAGCTGCCCTACCTTGGCATATTGGGAAACAATAACAAACCGTGTTTCACTTGCTAGTGACTTGTTCTGTTCTCCACCTAAAAATAGAAGGACTCAATTTAAGTTGACGTAAAAAATTAAATCAGAAGCTCTTATAGCGGCATTTACAACATAAGAGTGCTTTCTATGTTATTTGGTTCTCTATGGGGCTGAAGTATACCTTGTCGCCCAAAACGAATATGACCCTGATGAACCACAATGGGAACAATATCTTCCGATGACTCATCTGTTTTATGGCCTGACAGTACATGAGATTCATTTTGATTGCCTGCTGGGCAAGGAAAACCATCGATCTTGATTGCTTGGTGATGGATGATGATTCCCATGTCTAACGCTAGTTTTAAATGTTATCCTTAATTATTTTACTTGTTCCTACTTCTGTTACGGATACTGCTACCAACATTTACTAATCGTTGCCACCAAAGTCCTTACAACAGTTTGATTATGTGTTGCAAGCTTAGCGTTGCTGAATGGGGGTTTATCTTGTAGTGTCAGCAACTGTTTGAGATTCCTCTTGTACACTCTTTAAAATATTCGTTACAGATTAATACAATTTATTAACACAGCATAGAGCATCTTATTTAAGACATACAAAATAGTCAGCTTAGTCAACTAAAATTATAATGTGGTATCCTATTGCATTATGAGTTGAACCTGGGTGTAGCTTGTCACCTAAGAGTAGGTGACAAGGCATAACTAGGGCCTCAATGACCTAGAGCAACTTGTCACCCAAGTGTTCTTTTCGCAAAATGCCATGCCTCTGTGAGTTATTTCTTATAAACCAACTATAATCAACCCTTACTCCGTAAAACATCATTAATACAACCTCTTCACTGCAGGCGAGTTCCGCAACATGGTATCTCCTTAAAATGGAATAACATATGGAGTAGGGATCCAAGAGGCAGTTCAGTGAGAAGCAGGTGTAAGTCAATTCCCTATGGAGGAATATCGGTGAATGTAAAGGAAGTGGGCTCGCCCCACCCACCCCCTTCTATGTACTTACTACTCTTCTTCTCAGTCAACCGAGGAGCAGTCCTTTGCATTTGAGAAGAAAAAAAAATACTCTCTTACCTCCTAAATTGTTTTTGCCACTGACTTCTGTCAGGATCGTATACCCTGAGTATCCACGGTTTCAACCCAGTCAAAAGGTCCAGCCATAAAAGACGGCCCATCGTGTCGCAGGCTGTACCCAATTTCTTAAACAGTTTGACCGCGTCAAGCCAAGGCCCGTCCGACCCCTGGGTCCGCCGTCACTTCTCGACAAGAGCCAAGATTCCTGACACTGGCATAGTTTGCTGGACGGTGGAGGAAAAAGCTGACTTTGTCCCACCCACGCTGGACAAAGGATGAGGACACGATAACCTAGCGCTCAGAGGCTGCCAGGCGCAAGAATCCCAAATGCTCGTGGTCCCACTCGTCAGGGGCCACTCGATTACTTGAGCACCAAGCCATTGTTACCATGGTTTGACCCCTATATAAGGTCGCATCGGGAACTCTAGACGTAGGAGCAACCAAGTAACACAAAGCGAACAACACATACGCACCATACTCAGCATCCCAAAAAGCTTTAGAGTTCTTCCTCGAGCAAGAACCCTAACGCCACTGTAACCCCCTCGATCAAGTTCTACAATCTATACACACCTCCGATCCTAGATGTAGGGTATTACGTCTTCGTGACGTCCCGAACCAAGCTAAAATCTTTTGAATCCCCCATAAACTAGGCCATCTCAACGTGGAGTACGCACGAACCCCTCTCCGATACAGAAATTCTACTATGCTGGCGATGCAAAACACTGACAGTTGGCACACCAGGAAGGGGGGATTCATCATGCGCATTACTTCGATTCATTGATGGCTTCCATCTTCGCCATGGTGGGGGAGTCTTCAATCTCCCACCTCTGTTTCGAGAGCTTCACGGTTGCTATCGCTTAGGACGGCCGATCGTGACACGTCCTTGTCTACACCATCGGCTAAGTTTTTTGCTTCGAAAAGCTTGGACTTCATCGCAAACCATGACGGCTGTAAGCTTCATGATCTTTGAAGTCCCCTAAAAGGTATGAATTGATTTTGGTGATTGAATGAACACCATAAGTAACGGTTGTGATTTTAGGTTTCACCCTGCAAATGTCTACAACATAGTGGGTTTTCTCGATGGATGACAAAAGATGATCCCAAGAAAAAGAGTTTCGGGCGTCAAAGGACCAAGGCTAAGGACTAGCTAGAGAGTCCATAGGATCGTCGGTACTATTAAGCGGGGTCAAGTCATTCATCTCTTGTCATTCAAGTGTTAAGGGGTATGAATGCTCTTAGTTACCTCATGAAGCATTGAAGATAGCAGAGAAAGCGAAGCAAGCGAAGCCGAAGTCAAGTTGAAGACCAAGGCAGCAGAAGAAGAGTCATTGGACAGTCCAGTGAGCCTGGAGAAGCCAGTCCAGAGAGAGGTGCTCTTTGGAGTCGAAGAGAAGACATCATCAGACAGTCTGATGGTGACATGACCGGACAGTCCAATGAGTCAGAAGACGAAGTCCAAAAAGAGGTGTCTCTGGAAGTCTGGTGAAGGTATGCACCGAACAGTTCGGTGTCTTATGGAATGGATTCCAGAGAGGTTGTTTCCCTTGTCTGAGAGTAGGCAAGTCACCAAATAGTCCAGTGGGAGCAGTCACCGGACAGTCCGGTGACTAGCAAAAGCAGTTAGCTTTATGACATCATGTTCCAACGGTTGTTTCTGGGCTTGGAGCCTATTTAAACCGTGGAGGGTGACATTTTGCCGTGTGATTGACGTCTGAATTGCTGAAGCAAACTTGTGAGAGGCCAAGGGACACCATCAAAAGAGCACAAGACAAGATTGAAGATCTTTGGTGCTATTAGGAGAGTGATAGGAGCATTCATACACTTTTAGAGCTTGTTGGGCTTGAGAGGAGTGATCTTTGCCTATTACTCTGGGTCTTGGAAGCCTAGACTGGCTAGGAGTCGGTGTTCGAGCTTTCGAGGAAATTTGTAGGACGACGCCAAGTTCGTGAGCGGTTTCAGGTCCCCCGCGTGAAAAGGCTTGAGTATTGTTCACTATAGCCGGACCGTCGGTGACTTTCCTCCGAGAGTGAAGCGTACCCTTGTGAGCATCGTTCTGAGAACGACAGAAGGAACCAAGATTCTGACAGGAGTGGTTCAATGAGGATCAAGGGAAGGCGCCTAACTTCCAAGACCTCGGGAAAAATCGCTGAGCATTCTCTTGACTCTCTGGCGAGCGAGGTTCCCCCCTCGTTTTCGGGCGCCGACCCACTGGCTCAAGGACTATCGCCTCGTGTGCCAAACAGATGGAGCAGACGACATGCTCGCTATCCAGTACTTGCTGCTCTTCTTGGTCGACTTGGTCGGGGGTGGCTTGAGCATCTTTTAGCCAGTTGCATCCATGACTTGTCCGACCTCCAATGTATCTTTTTTGGCAACATTCAAGAGACCTACACTCGTCCAGACAACTCTTGGGACCTCAAGATCTGCAAGTGGGAATCGAGCGAGTCGCTTCGAGACCGCATCCAATGCTTCTCTCCAAAATGCAATGAGCTACCCGACATAAGCGACGCCGACGTCATTAACACTTTTATATACGAAATGACATCCAAATCTCTTGTCCACAAGCCGGAGTGTAAAAACCCTCGCATGGCCCGTGATTTCTTGTGATGATTTGAACCTGGACATCATTTTCGAGAGCTTTAATGGACATCATGCTTCCTTCTCCATGACCTACTTAGGCTTGCCTCTCGCTAGGATGGCTATACTTGGCCAAGTGGATTGGGCTAAATGGGCTGGCACGAGGCTCGACCATTTTGGGTCGGCACGAGCACGGCCCGACATGATTTGCGGTTGGGCCGAGCCAGCCCGAAACACGACATGGGTTGTGCCTGGCCTAAGCGTAGGCTCATTGGCACGGCACATGCACCGCCCCGCTAGGCACGACGTACACTCAGCCGTGTAGCTTATTAGGCCCGGCTCGGCATGGCACGGCCCGGTAGGTCCGTGAAACTTCTATTTGAAATTTAACATTAAATACATATAATTTGATCAATTTATAAGTATTATATAATATTTTTCAATAATTTTTCGGAACAAAAATGAAGTTTAATTTTCTTCCCGGCTTCGAGCCGGCACGGCACGGCTCGTCTAAAAACAGCCAGATTATGCTTGGGCCTAGGCTAACCGCTCGCGGGTCGGCACAGCACGGCTCGCGGGTCGGGTCTAGGCTGTGCTGGCCCGGCATGGCCCGTTGGCCAGCTACAGGGGACGGCTGCGTTTGGGCCACCTGCATCCAACCTTGGGATCGTGTCTTTTCTAAGCTCACTAACTGGCAGGGGAAGCTGCTTACACTGTGGGGGCTGACTTGAGCTATTACGCTCGGTTCTTAGCTCAGTTATAACTTATCTGTTAACTGCATTGCGCCCCCAAAGAAAATTTTCAAGGATGTTGATAAAGTTCGTCCCTAGTTCTTATGGAGTGGTACACAGCAGCTTCAAGGTGGCAAGTGTAAATTAAGCTGGAAGCATGTATGCCGGCCTGTGACTCGTGGTGGATTGGGCATCACAGAGTTTCAGTGGAAGTGCCCATCTAAACCATGGAGCCGCATGGAACTTCCTACCGATGCCATGGATGAGGCGCTATTCGCAGCGGTAACCTCAGTGTCTATCCATGACGGCAAGACGACAATATTCTAGAAGTCAAGCTAGTTACAGGGGTTGTCACCGGCTTCCATGTTCCCAGCCTTATTCAGTCGCAGTAAAGGAAAGGACAGGACAGGGGATTGGATCGGGGACATCAATCATCACCACACAGTGGACCTGCAATCTGATTCTGTCAATGGTGAATGACATGAGCATTGACCTCACTTGCACTGATGCTGATTATATTCGCTGGACCAGAATAGCAAGTGGTGTACTCGGCCAAGTCTAATTACAACTTACAATTTGAGAGCGTTGCATGTTGTCCTTCTTCCCTGATCGAGTTTGGCGAATTTGGGCACCGCTACGTTGCAAGTTCTTCATCTGGTTGCTCCTCCAAAATCAAATTTAGACTGCGGACAGGTTGCATGGGAATGGCAGAACCAATATTTCTGCCCGTTCGGCATTCGTAACCTGGAAACAAAGCATCACCTCTTCTCGAAATGTTTCATTATCTAGTAGGTCTGGTTCGCAGGTCTCTGTACTCAAACCGGCGGTTGTAGGTCTGGTTCGCAGGTCTCTGAACTCAAACCGGCGGTTTAGGAGCCCATGCTCCTAAAAATCGGCGGGTTGCTTTAGTGCTACTCATGCTTTTGTAAAAACTACATTTCTCCTTATAATTAGCTAGTCTTGATGTCCGTACTAACGCTATGGTCTCAAAAAAATATTAACTTAAGAAAATATTATACTATAATTCGAGTGTCTGTGCTACACTATGAACAGGGCAATATGATGCAATCCACTGAGAACGTATCATAGCTCATGACATGAAGCAGAATAATTTTTACATCAAATAATAATCGATCAAATTGTAGCTCAGTTTGTTAAAATATGAAGCAGTATATGAAAATATCAAAAAGATAAAATATTTGTAAATTATCAAATTTGAACATGTTTATACATAAAAAATATTGAATTTTAAAATACAAAAATAAAAATATAACCCTATAGGATTTTTTTCATTCTTTAATTATAAGAAGCACGGTGGTTCATTTTTACTCAATTCTGGCTTTTTTGATCCTCTGTCTTTTTTTATCCCCATCAAGGTCTTTCTATTCTGATTCTCCATCAATAGGTAAAGAACAACATTTACGTGCTTTATCGATCTGCAAGGGTGTTGCCGCATCTTCAGGAGTAATTGTTTCAAAGAATTCTTGCTCACCTGACAAATGAAAAAAAATAGTTATGTCCGTGTTCTGTACACCGGCACAGTACGAATTTATACGAACGGAAAGGGTACGGTGCGTTTCTTCCTCATCGATATGGCTTAATCAATGATATAATCAAGAATATAATCTGGTTCGGGCTACCGCGAGGTATAATACCCTACGTACAGGGTCAGAATCGACAAACTCACGTATGATCGAGTGGATTACAACGGCGGAAGAGCTCTTACGCTGGCAGAGTCCTTAACGCGCCTCGTGGGTGTGTGTTTCTTATGTTTCTCTCGTTGTACAGGGTTCTCCGATGAGCCTTTATATATAAGCTGGACAGGGTTACAAAGCGGGGTAAAACGGACGGCTCCCTGACACGTGAAAGCCGCAATTAAAGCTCATGGAATCGGATGACTTCTGACAGGTGGGGTGCGGCCAAACTTGTCTTCGCAGGATGGAGCTTTCTCTGACAAGCAAAGCCGCTACCAAACTTGGCCGCCACGGAGACGGACCCCCTCTGACGGGTGGAGCCGACGGCATATTCGAGAATGTTCTTCAGAGGATCCTCTGGCGCCGAACGGTCTTCTGACACCGGCTGTCGTCCTTCGCCTGTCTCCTGCTCAGTGCCGGAGGGACAAAGTTGCTTTACCATTTGCTTTACCTCCCTGCCTCTCTTATACAGTCGCCAGAAATATCTGTACTGGTAGAGGTCTTGTCGCGAGTTGGTCGTCCGACCCTGAGGTCAAAAATTAAGTCGGTTACTTGGCCATCGGGTGGCCAAGCTTTGTTGTTACACTGCCTCAGACCCTACGGAGGTCGAGGTGGCTTTTGTGACTGGATGCGCTCGACTTTTTGGTTGAGCTTCGTAGAATCTGGCGGGAATCTTCCTCTGAACCCACGAAGAGTATGGGCCGGTCATCATTGATGGGGTGTAGATTGTAATTTAAACCGTCGAGTAACCTCACGCCGTAAGTATCTGGGGATATGATCCGGACAAGTTACATTGGTCAACATAGATAACCAAATCGTGACGTACCTCAAAATTTGTCCAGCACGTACTTTACTTGTGAAACGGATAAATAGATGGAGGCATGATGACTGACTGGCCGTCGGATCCAGAGCTCTCCTCATTGCCCTGGTCCAAGAACCTCGCGAGTGGCCGGGTCGACGATCTTCGCTTCCATGTGCGCCGGCTTCACAACTGGACCGTATGCCTTGGACGCTTCACGCTTGGGCTCCTCCGGGCTCCGGCCCGACCGTCACAACCACTGAACCAGACGATTCCGTCAAACCGTACCCTTGAAAAGAAAACATAATTTAATGGACTGAAGAAGGAATTTGGAGTTCATACAAGAATCTCATATTCAGTCATGCTGCACAACGCACGAAACCTACACGAGCTCCACGTTGGGGAAGATAGCGTTCATACAAGAATCTCGTATTCATACACGAAACCTGCACAAGCTGCACGAGTTCATACAAGAATCTCGAATTCAGTTATCATTCTGCGTGCAGATCAGGAGGATGAGGATGCGGTGCGTGACCGCGACGGCCTTCACCCGCCCCGTGGTGCCGGACGAGTACAGCACGGCCGCCGTATCCGACTGCTTCACCGCCACGGAAGGAGGCGGCGGCGCGCGGCCGTTGGAGGCAAGCCTCTTGTACTCGTCCGACCCGATGACGACGCACCTGAGGTGTCAGAGCAGCTTGCCGATCACCTCGGGCACCGTGAAGGCGACTATGGACTACGAGTCTGGATTGCGCAGCTTGACATTGGGTTCATGGGCGAAACGACAACACTGATGGAAATGAGCGCGAAGTCAAGTACGGGAACATCGATCCGCATGGGCGCGGCGACGAGAGCGCAGCGGTCGGGGAACGGGGTGGGGAGGGTCGAGAAGGCGCGCCCGCGGTGGCAGGGAGCGACTCCGGCAGGAGCTCGGCGGCATCGTAGAGGCTGTGGAAGGCCCCCTCGCCGCGTAGAAGCCATTCAACCCCGGGATTACTTAGAGGCAGTTAAAATTTGGAGATTTCTGGGATGGAGATTTAATCTGGTGCCGGCGATTACAGGATTGTTAGTTGAAGCCTGACATGAAAAAAATTGTGCACGAACGTCTTTTTTTTACTTAATTAACATTAAAATGTATTTGTTTTGTTTTTTAACAACTTTTCTTAGATTTTGTCGGGATAGTATACCTCGAATATCTACAAATCACTTTCTACAGCACGGCCCACCTGCGACCCGCGATTCTCCAACGGCCCACCAAAAACTTCACAAAGCTGACCCGGCCGCAGCGGTCGGAAAGCCTCGCCAAGGCCCGAAGCCGAGGCGGGCGCAATCGCGCCGACCCTCAGGGGTCGGGACCCGAACGATCGGGACCCTAGCGGTCGGGACTCGCTCGCCGACTGCAACGAAGCAATCACTACTCCAACAATCACGCCAATTCAAAATTTCTAACGACGCACAGTTCCGCAGAGAAGATAAGCATTTCGAAAGATTCCGCAACTAACCGACTGAAAGAGAAGCAACCCACCAGGCGATAAAGCTGAACTGTAAAGCAACCTCTGTTCCCTCACAGCGAACAAAGGTATGAACGGAGGGTGCCGATCGTCTGCTCCGAACGTCAGGGAGGATGACTCACTGAAGACCGTGGCCCCACCTGTTAAGAGGTCATCCGTTTCCGTAAGTGGCAAGATGCTCAAACCATGGTCCGGTCACCCCAACCATGATCTGATCAAGACAACCAAGGTTCGACCCTATAAAAGGGGCACCCGGAAAGCTTGAGAGCAAGGAAGAGGAAAAGAGAGAGCAAAGAAAAGAGAGCAAGGAAGAGAAGAGAAAGACAATACGTAGAGAAAAGATACACATCACCACTTGTAAACCACCTCCACCACGCAAGCTTGGGACTCTCGGATCCGTCCGAAACCATTCCGCATTGTACTTTCATCTTCTTGAGATTTATACGACCGATCTCTCGTTCCTAGACATAGGGTATTACGCCTCGAGGCGGCCCGAACCAGGTTAACCTTTGAGTCTCGCCTGTAGACTAGGTCATTCAATTCCGAAAACGCACGATCCCCCGTCTGACCGCATAAATTTACTGTGCCGGTGTACGAAACACCGATAGTTGGCGCGCCAAGAAGGGGCTTTCGGTGCATTTTCGTTCGTTGTTTTGATGACTTCGATTTTTGCTTTAGTCAGAGATTCCTCTATCTCTCGACTATTTTTCGGGGATTTCGCGGTTGCCATCGCTCGTGATGGTCGATCGTGGAACATACCCACTTTCGCTGCTGGCCAAGCCTTCCGCTTCGGGAGCCTGGACTTCGTCGCCGACAACGGCGGCGAGCTCCACCTTCAGATCTCGTGAAAGCGGCGTTCGCCTAAACGTCGCTCGCCTCGACGCCGTCTTCTTCGTTCTTCGCCTCACAGCGTGTTGGGCCACGACCCTTTCCGTGAGTGCTTCATGTTGCACGCCAAAGCCGTAGAGGACAAAATCCCCGGCAAGGCAGCACATGACGATCCTTCTCCGCGCCATCACACTCTCACTATGCTTGAGGACGCACTCCGGCGCAAACTTGCAACCGAGGGTGATCCGAAGGGTAAGGGTGTCGCCGCAACGAGCGGTAGTGCCCGAGCTCGAGCCCGCACTGCTTATCAGCAGATCATGGACAGTGGTACGCCTGCTTTTGATGCGCCTTACGAGAATCTAGCGGCAGCGGTCTGTGTCCTTTATGAATCTCCCACACCCGATAACCCTGTTCTCAAAGAGACTTACGATTGTCTCCGCGTCTACCTTGATGGCGCTCTGCAACAAACCGAACTATCTCTTCGTCTGGACTCTGAGGCACACAGCTCCTATCGGCCGAGTGTCGATCGTCGAAGCCCTGCGCGCGGCCATCACCGCGGACGGGCTGACACTCACCCCGACCATCCGGTCGGCAACATCCACCACCGCTTGGGGGAGCATCGTGACGCTCATCACACCATCGAGGCACGGAGGCATGCCAGGAGTGATCGCTACTCCAACTCCGGACGCGACCGGTCCCTCGAGCGACGTCGACGACGGCGCAGCTACGGCGACGCTCGGAGCCTCAGCCCCGATGACGTCGGACCCCGAGCATTCGGGGCCCACATCCGAAGAGCCGGCTTCCCCGACAAGTTTCACGCTCCAACCAACATCATCCGGTACACTGGCGAGACGAATCTCGCCCACTGGCTCGAGGACTATCGCCTCGCATGCCGGGCCGATGGCGCCGCGACCTCTTTGCCATCCAGTACCTGCCACTCTTCCTGTTCGATTCGGCCAGAGGGTGGCTCGAACACCTTCCAAGGGACAGCATCCACGACTGGGCCGATCTTCGTCATGCCTTGGTCGGCAACTTCTAGGGAACCAATTTGCGTCGTTGTTACACATAATAAAGCTATTCAAATCTCTATGCATCTCATTTATATCTTATTCGCTAACTGTGTCTTTGGCAGTGAAGTGCAGTCAGCTCACCTACACTCCTCTGCCCGGAGGCTATCATAGGAGTCCCACCCGAGGATCGGAGCGACCGACCTGAGGATCGTAAGGCCCTGTGCCTCGTTAGCCTAAACTAAGGTCCCGCTCTTAGTCCCGAAAGGACTCCGCGTCCTGGCGATTGGCTCTATGTCTCGCCATTACTAAGGCTCGACGCCTACCATGTTTTCTCGGGGAACGACCCCCCGGCTCGTGACTCGGTGCACGAGTGACTCGGCCTAACTCTCGCGGACTATGAGCATTTTCGTTCAAAGCAATCCTCACGGCTAACAGTCCGACCCGGTGTCGGTGACGCTCTATGGTCTGAGCCCGACACTCGACCCTACGAGCTATACCCGACCCAGTCGCCTGACCAACACCCAATGGAACGCAAAGAACAATGTGGAACGCTTGACGTCAGAAAGAGTCAGAAACATAAACAACCTCGCGAACAAGTGAAGTTCACAGATATCACTACAAGTTGCAAGCAAGAACAACTAAAGGGGAGGCAGGCAGCCGAAACGCTCCTTCATCAGGGTCGACCGGAGGAAGCAGCTAATGATCTCCTGCGTCTGAGGCTTGGAGTCCTCAAAAAGTTTCACCGACGCCTCACCCGACGTCCCCGAGGCGAAGCCCTCGGCAATGCGCCCGAGGTCGGCGTCAGGATAGTGGGACCGAAGGAGCGCCAGCGTCAACGATGCGACGTCCCGTAGAGCGACGAGCAACTCGGTGCGGATCAGCCTCGACAGCATCTCCAGCACACGGGATACCCGCTCCACCGACCCGCTCGCGTCCCGAGTGTCGTCGAACACTTGGTGCACCAGCGTCCGGACCGATGACAGCAGCCTCCGGAGCTCCACAGCCACGCCTGCACCTCAAAATTTCAGCCTCGGTGGCCGACCGCTCATTGGTCAGGTCTTGTTGAAGCTGAGCCGTCGACGCCTCAAGCGAAGCAGACAGCTCCTGCAGCTTCGCCAGTTCCGCCATGGCAAGGCGGCATAGCTCCTCCGATTGCTCCAACGCGTCGTCGGCCGCCTCTTTGGCCTCCTCGGCCAAGCGTGTCCGGTAGCTCCCGAATTTCCTGGGCGCTACTGCTGAAGCAGTCGGTAGAGCAACCGAAGCAGTCGACACAACGGTCGGAGCGGTCAGCACCACGACCGACACTGCCGGGGTAACAGCCACCACGGCCGGGATGGTCGACGCGGTCACGAGCGTCAAAGGAGACGCCGGCCCAGTCGAAGATTTGGCGATGGCAGTATTAGGGCCGACCCCTTGATCGGAGGATCCAGTGCAGTACAGCCAGGACGCCAACTTTTTCAGCCGGCACCACCACAGGCGCCGGCGCATGTGACGGAGGAACGCCCTTCTACAAAACACAGCCGATCCACCTGATGCTCGGCATCCAGAGGGGCCGGTCCTCTGCTCGCGTCAGCGAGAGCGTCACCCTTCATGAGGCGCGAAAGGCGTTGCCTCACGCCGTTCTCCGACAGCTCCGACTGGAGGATCTCTCGCATCGTGTCGAACCGCCCGGAGCGATCGGCGGTTACAATTCCTAGACGTCACATCCGCCGTTCACCTAGAGGCGGCGGAGCCGTCCGATCATTAGGACCGTGATCAACGATCTGTTACTAGCGCCGTGAACCGATTCACGGGTTGGGACGAACGAGTGGTCGGGCGAGCCCCCGACCGGCCCGACAACTGTCCGGGACGCTGATCATGGGAAGACTGGTCCAACCGGTCCAACCTAGGCGTTACGCTGATCATGAGCAGAGACCGGCCAGACCGGCCCAATCTAGGCATTTTTTCTGGCACCAGGCTAATGACAAAAATTAGCTTTCAACCGACCTCTGCAGTCGGGAATTGCCTCCACGACGTTTCTGCCCACGATTGACCCTTCGGATCGCTCGGGGGCTCCGCCCTACGGGCGCGCTCGCGCGCCCCCGTAGGATCAACCATCAACGAGTGATGGTCGGCCCGATGCTTCAGCCTAGGACCAACCCTTCGAATCGCTCGGGGGCTCGGGGGCTATGCCCTACGGGCGTGCTCGTGCGCTCCCGTAGGATCAGAACAAGCTGCGAAGACGGACAGCCTAGCGCTAGCTCAACAGAGGTTGCAAACGGCGCAGGGTTCGGGGGTTACTGTCGAGATAGTATTCCCCGGGTATCTATGAATCACCTTCTACAGCACGGCCCACCTGCGGCCCGCGATCTTTCAACGGCCCAACAAAAACTCCACAAAGCTGACCCGATCGCAGCAGTCGGGAAGCCTCGCCAAGGCCCGAAGCCGAGGCGGGCGCAATGGCCCCGACCCTCAGGGGTCGGGACCCGAGCGATCGGGACCCTAGCGGTCGAGACCCGCTCGCCGACCGCAACGAACCAATCACTACTCCAACAATCACGTCGATTCAAATTCCTAACGACGAACAGTTCCGTAGAGAAGATAAGCATTCCGAAAGATTCCACAATTACCCAGCTGGAGGAGAAACAACCCACCAGGCGATAATGCTGAACAGTAAAGCAACCTCTGTTCTCCCACAGTGAACACAGGTAGGAACGGAGAGCGCCGATCGTTTGCCCCGAACGCCAGAGAGCATGACTCACTGAAGACCGTGGCCCCACATGTCAAGGGGTCATCTGTTTCCATAGGCGACAAGATGCTCAAACATAGTCTGATCACCTCAACCATAGTTCGATCAAGACAAGCTAGGTCCGACCCTATAAAAGAGGCACTCGAGAAGCTTGAGAGCAAGGAAGAGGAAAAGAGAGAGCAAAGAAGAGAGAGCAAGAAAGAGAAGAGAAAGGCAATACGTAGAGAAAAGATACACATCACCACTTGTAAACCACCCCCACCACGCGAGCTTGTAACTTTTAGATTCGTCCGGATCCCTTCCGCATTGTACTTTCGTGTTCTTGAGATTCATACGACCGATCTCTCGTCTCTGGACGTAGGGTATTACGCCTCGAGGCAGCCCGAACTAGGTTAACCTTTGAGTCTCGCCTGTAGACTAGGCTATTCGATTTTAAAAACGCACGATCCCCCGTCTGATCATATAAATTTATTGTGCCGGTATACAAAACACTGACAGATCTCGTACATTTGTT
Organism: Zoysia japonica; assembly: GCA_001602275.1. Classification (NCBI taxonomy): domain Eukaryota; kingdom Viridiplantae; phylum Streptophyta; class Magnoliopsida; order Poales; family Poaceae; genus Zoysia; species Zoysia japonica. Next base: position 827,927 of record BCLF01000041.1, read on the forward strand.
TTGGGTAGTTGTGTTTTGAATAGTTTGTGTGGGCCATAGCTTGGGAGATTCGAAAGAGCTCATCCGTTATATTTGTAAAAGATGTCTGTGGAGAGATTTTAACTAGCTAACTCTTGGTTAGTTTCTGTGTGCACGTAGTCTTACTCATATCTGTTGAGAACATTTTATCGTGTGTATATAAAAAAAAACTATATTTTTTAAGAGTAGAGATAAAGAAGAGATTACGAAGGAGCTACAAATAAGTTCGTTAAATAATAATGGTGTGCTTCTTCAGGAAGCTGTGACCTCCTCCACGAGCCGCTCGAACTCGGCCATGGCCCGGAACTGCAGCCCAAGAAGCACACGCACGCCGCCTCGCCCCACGAGTCGACGAACTGCATGGCGCCGACGCCGTCGAACATGCAGTCGTTGATGGCCAGGCCCAGGACGAATAATCCGCCAACTCGGTCACCTTGTTGATCATCATCAGTGCAAGCAATTATACTAATCAACTCGATGGCATATTCAATTCAACAACTCGATCAATAAAATTAACGTGCATTTGCGTCCAACGCAGCTGCTTAATCTTGTTTTTCAAAATTGGGAATGATTCATTGGCGAGAAGCGTAAGAGTATGTCACGTGCGTATCCAAACTACGTGACATAATTGAACGTGACGTGCCTGGGCCGCAATGAGCGGCATCTTAAGTACGCTCTTGGCGCCGGGGATGCTGTGCACGAGCTTGCCGAGCACGGAGGGGTCGGGCTCGGATATGTCGCCGATGTCCGCCAAGGTGCAGTCCGCGTCGGCCTCCACGAACACGGCGCCTCCCCGGGCTTACAAAACTGCGGTAAATCGCTCGAATTTTACGAAAACCGATCAAATCGTTTTGGTTTGGTTTAATTGATTGACCTGTTTTCGGTATAATAAATTTTAAAAATTTTAAAAATTTGAAAAAATTTGAAAATTTGAAAACCGATCAAATCCGTAAAAACCGGTGAAAAACCGCTCAAACCGATTTGATTTCAAATTCAAAAACAGTAAACCGTAAAAACCGCTCGATAAACCGTAAAAACCGATCTGTAAATCTTAAAAATCGATTGATTTTCTCTTAAAAATTTAATTTTTAAATTTATTTGATTTTTACGGTTTACTGTTCCGATTTTTATGGTTTTTACGAAAACCACCGATCCTCGCGGCCGCGATTTCCAAGGCGAAAACAATAACGTGAACCCTGCTCCCCGTACAGTCCACGCGCCGGCGGCGATGAGAAGCCCAGCGCCGGGCAGTAGGCGAACCGTGTGATCTTTCAGTTTGTCAGGTTTGGCATACTCTACTTGCACTCACACCCGTATCTGGTTTCATTTCGCCTAATCTTCCGAATTATCTGCGAAAGTTTCTTGGTGTGCAAGGTTAGTTCGTTAGTATGTTACTATTTTTTTTGCGTAGTTGTTTTGTTTTAACTAATAATATTTCGTGTGGATCTAAGATCTAAGAGGAGATATAGAAGAGATCAGCCATTAGATTTGTAAGAAGCGTTTGTGGAGAGATTTTAGCATTTTTTGTGTGCACGTAGTTTAACCTATCCTCGTTGGGTATATTTTACCGTGTGTAGTAAAAAACAAAAACTGTACTTCTTAAAAAGTAGAGATAGAGATATGACAGAATGTTCCGGATCTTAAAAAAAATAGACTACAATCATCCATGGCTGATACTAAGTACATACTCTATCTGTCTCGTAATAAGTGATGTTTTTTGACTTTTAAAATTAATGTTTGACTATTCATCTTATTAAAAATTTTATGAAAATACAAAAATAAGCAAGTCATACTTAAAGTATTTTTTATAATAAATCATTTTATAATAAAATAAATAATACTTTTATACATATTTTTTATAAAATGAATGATCAAAAGTAAATGTTTAAAAATCTAAAAAACACTAATTTTGAGACGGAGCGAGTAAGTATACACCTAAGACAAGTCCCTCTGAAATTTAAACTAGTCAGCAAAATTTTAACTAGTCAGCAATAATTATTTTAGAATTGGAGGGGATGGGGGGTGGGCTGGAGTAATTCCCAAACATATTTTGAAACCGAGAGTAGTTAGTAATCCCTTATCAATCTATCCGACGTGCACCACAGTATGTATTAGATGCATTTTTCTCTCTTTTTTTAAGTATGTATTGACATACATGCATGCAAATACTTCAGATGAATGGGGCAATATACACACGATGCGAATCCAACGGCACCGAACTGAATATTGGAAAAATTTCCAGTCAGACATACGTCACTCTTGCGCATCTTTGGGAGCCGATTCGTCATCCCTCGCACCTCCTCCTGCGACTGTGAGGTACTCGAGTGCGGTGACAACGTCGCTGATGGCTGGATGCAGGGTAGCGTCCTCCTGGAGCCACATGGCCGCGATGGCGAACGCCTGGTAGAGACCCTTGGTGGGGTAGTTCCCCTCAAGTAGCGGGTCGGCCATCTCGGCGAAGCGGCGCTTGTCCTTGAACCGCGGTCCGGCCCACTTGACGAGGTTGTGCTGGTCGGCCGGCCTGGCGGTGTCGATGGCTCGCCGCCCCGTGATGATCTCGAGGAACACGACGCCGAAGCTGTAGACGTCCGACATGGTGGTGAGCTTGCCGGTGAGCGCGTACTCCGGCGCGCAGTACCCGTAGGTGCCCATGACGCGCGTGGATACGTGGGTCTTGTCGCCGACGGGCCCGACCTTCGCGATCCCGAAGTCGGAGACGCGCGCGTGGAAGCCGGCGTCGAGGAGAATGTTGGACGCCTTGAAGTCGCGGTAGATGACTGGCGGGCGCGCGGAGTCGTGCAGGTACTCGAGCCCGCGCGCGGCGCCCTGTGCGATGCGCATGCGCGTGGCCCAGTCCAGCGGCGCGCGGCCAGGGGGCAGGTCCAGCAGGTGGTCCTCCAGCGACCCCAGTGGCATGAACTCGTACACCAGCATGCGGTGCTCGGCGTCGGTGCAGAAGCCCAGCAGCGTAACCAGGTTCGGGTGCTTGAGCAGGCTCAGCATCAGCGCCTCCACCAAGAACTCGCGCGTGCCCTGCATGCCGTTGCGGTCCAGCTGCTCGACGGCAACCTCCTGCCCCGAAGGCCTGGGCGGGAGGCGCCCGCGGTAGACGGGGCCAAAGCCGCCCTCGCCCAGCAGCGACTCCGAACGGAAGCCGTCAGTGGCCTCCGACAGCTCGGCGTACGTGAAGGCGCGTGCGGTCACCTTGCCCGCCTTGCCCATCTTGAGGATCTCCTCCGCCACACGCTTGTAACGATATCTCACTGCATGCGGTGCCCATGAATCAATCGATCGTATCTAATTTTTTTTTCCTTCCAAGAATTAGTCTTATGCAACCAATATTAAGGCAGATCAATAAGGTACCGGACTCGCCGACGAGCTCGTTGACGAGGTCAATGAGGTTGCCATTGTTGTTGCTGTTCTTCTCGCAGGCCCACCGACTACTATTACGGGACGACGGAACGGGGGATGACGAAGAGGTCGCCGCCGAGGAAGAAACAACCGCGGTGTGATCTCCACCTCCATGCCTGCTGCTCCCGTCACCGGAGTGCGACTGGAAGCAACACAAGATGCCCATCGCCTTGATCTTTTACTTGCGCCAGGAACTGAAATGAATGCTTGAGCAAATTCGATTGAGCCGATCGAATTTGCCCGAGCATTCAGCTCACTTCAATTCAACTCGATCGGCTTATCGTCACTCAATACAATGGAAAATTGCAACGGCAGGCAAGACATGCGCTTGACCGGCCAGCGAGATGAGGAAGTGATCAGCAGAGATGAACACGCACGCAACGAGGAACTGGATTTATCGTGGATCGCCAATGAATCAAAAACGGCAGTCAAGAAAGCAAAGACCTAAACTAGCTAATAATCATCAAAATTACAGCAATGTCGGTCGTGTCCAGTTGTCCTTGCCACATCAATCTACCCACACCAGCTAGCTGTTCTTGGCCAAAACTAGCAGGTCGCACATGTATGGTTAGCAACGAGCGGTTGGATATAATTACAGGACGGACGGCCAATATGCATGCCTTTTTGTGTTGCATGCTTTGCAGATGACCATGACTTCCATCAATTTCTGCTGCAGCTACTGCTAATTTTGGTACAACCAAAAGACGGCTCCGCTCCCTCTTCTCTCCCTCTTCAACTGGAGCCAGCATAAACAAGGAGTTAAGAGCACATCATTTCAATTACTACTGGATCGGAATCCATTCAGATAGGATACCACTCAGATGCTCAGATTTTATAGATATCTTATTTGATATATTATGTGCCCTGTGAACACGACGTCACATTGCATTCACTCCAGATAACAAAGATTGACAAGATCAGCTAACCCTACCTTATTCAGGTATTGTCGTTCTTTCCAAACTGAGGCCAAAGGTAGCATGCAAATGCAACTAATACGAGAGTAGGGCCCCTTAATCAGCTTGACTGTCACTCTCAGGTTGTTCATATTCCTCGCTAGTACTGGGCAGAGGACAATTGCTCACAAGATTCAGTTTAACTAAATTGTTCTGCTCATCACCATCTGAAGGTACATGAAACTGAGCCTCAAGGACAAGTATCTCCCAGTCATGATGCCGCAAAAAGGAAAGCAGGCCATCCTCTGCATAAAAAAACAGATTCCATATTTAGAGCATCTCCAACAGGTTGCTAAATTTTGAGTACCTAAACCAAGATATAGGTAACTGGTAAATCAGTATGAGTACCAATAAAAGAAGCCAATTCCAACAGATACTAATAACTAGAGAGGTAAAAATTTATCATACTACCATTTTATGGCCCATGGGCTACTATTTTTGTTGGCCCGAAGTCTAAACTAGGTTGAAAAACCTTCCTAGAAGCAGCGAATCCTGGGCACCGTGGCTCGTACACCATTCGCGACTGCCGGCAGTAGTTTCATTGTCGATTGAAACGCATGCATGAAACCTGTTCGTCCCATGACGCTGTGGTCGCCGGCAGGATTTTCAGGCATCGCCGTGCAGCATGCGGCTGAAGAACGAGCCAAGGTACGCGTGGCAACTCGTCGGATAGGTACTGCATACAGCTGAGGCAAATGTGGGTACCGAAAATAAAGGGATTGGTGATTTTTTGTTTTAATACCTATTTAAGTATCTGTTGGAGTGTGATTTTTTGTTTTAATACCTAACTTAATATTTAGGTATCTAGCTCAGCAACCTGTTGGAGATGGTCTTACTCTTACATTTTAGATAGGCAAACAATAAAGAACAATAAAGGAGTGAATCGAACATATAGAGTAGCATTTACCAAAAAAGAAACAATATAAAATACTTAATAAGAGTCATGTAAACAGTAAAGACATTGACAATAATTAGCCAGGTCTGCGAATAAAAACTAACCTCCATTTCGGGCTGCCTTAACCTGCAAAAATCCTGATCCCTGTGGCCCAGATACAGGGAATGTGCATGAAACAGATCTTCTTCGATGGCCCACCTCAAGAGAAGAATCATACCAAGGTCCTCTAACTATAGGCATCCCAATTGCTTCCACAAACTTTGGGTTATCACTTGCTTTCTCAATTGCCTGACTGAAAGTATTCACACTTAGTAAGTACCATATACAAATCTTAAAGGATAGCATGCAAAATGCAATGTTATTCCATGTAAAGTTCAAAAATTGCATGGAGCCCAATGGAAAATGATGTTCAACTGCAAAAATCATATTATTAGGGTAACAGAAAGTATGGAACGAGATGTTAGAATCACCACAGCAATTGTCCCAATAAAGCCAGAACTCATATGTGTGTGCGGCCATGGACAGTACATAAACACGTATTATGGTGTGAACAAACACAAGCTTCATCTGCAGGCCGATTAGTACTAAATAAAACCACGCATTGTGGAATGATTATCAGTTGATCCTACAGACTTGAGTAATTTTAGTCAGGATACACAAAACAAAACATATGGCACTGACCCATGATAAATGTACATAAAGGCAATATGTCTGGCTCAGATATGACAGTATCCTTACTGGAGTCGAGAAAAGATCAATGCCATCCTACCAAGATCTCCAGGTTTTCCTTACTAGAGTCGAGAAAAGAACAATGCCATGCTAACGAGATCTCACATGTTTTCTGCTTTTGTTGGTTTAATTCCCCTGGTAACTAAGAGTCTATAGGAGCAGAGCAGTGAGCTAGTGACCGCAAGTAAGAATAATGGAACCACATGAGTTGTAGTGACTGTGCGCGAATCGAATTCAAATGAGAGGAAGCAAGAAAAAAAGGAAGCTGCTAACGTTGAGCATCCATGGAAGATTGCGAGGTCGTTGACGGCGCTGAGCACGATGCCGCCAGCAACGCTGATGGCTCCAATCGATAGGACTCTCCGAACAAGCGATCTCTTGCCGGGACTGGCGGCGCTTCCGAAGGAGCTGAAGGCGAGGTTGGCATGGTATGCCATGGCAAGGTACGGCACGGCAAAGAAGAGAAGTGAGATAAGGTCAGTTCGCCCCAGGAACACGAAGGGAAGGGAAGAACTACTTACCGGTAGAGAAGTCCATCTTTCAATGCTGAGACTGGTGAAGCACACGACCAAGAGGTTCTTCGGCCGGCGACGAGAGTCCCGGCGTGCTTTCTCGCCGCCGCCGCCCAATACATTTTCTCCGCTGAAGGGGGGGAGGTGGGTGAAGCGCAGAGAAACGAGTGGGCCAACCAAGGAAGCCCAGTAAATGAATTTCAACCCGATTGACAATTAATGGGCCTCCATACAGTCAGATCCGGCCTGGCCCAATTACTTTCTTATCTCTCCACCCGACCCGTTGGCCTTTCTTATCTTGCTGTTCCAGTGGAGGGCATCAATGGCGGCGTGGCGGTTGTCGCCGTCCCCGTCGCTTCGCCACATCCTACTCCTCCGCCCGCTCTTGCCCTTAAGCTCCAACTCGACCTGCTTCCCAGGCTCCTTGCCCCACCGCCACAGCCACATCCGCACCCGCCGTCTCCTCTTCTCATCCTCCGCTTCCTCGACACTGACCCATGGCGACACCCCCTCGGCGCAGGATGATGGTGTTGTTGGCGTCAACCCGCCGCGCGGCACCAGGGACTTCCCGCCGGAGGACATGCGCCTCCGCACCTGGCTCTTCGACCAGTTCAGGGAGGTCTCCAGACTCATGGCGTTCGAGGAGGTGGACTTCCCGGTCCTCGAGTCAGAGGCGCTCTTCATCCGGAAGGCCGGTGAGGAGATCACGCAGCAGGTACTTTGCTTAATTAATGTTACTAAAGCTCAATTTGAATTTCTGAATGTTCATTGTTCTGAGCCGAATTGCTTCTTGTGCGCAGCTGTACAACTTTGAAGACAAAGGGGGTCGCCGTGTTGTTCTCAGGCCTGAGATCACCCCTTCCCTCGCGCGTCTAGTCATAAAGCAAGGGTATGCCCACCTTGCCAGCTCTATTGCCTGGAGTCTAAACTGCATTCTTACTTCTTATTTTTTATCTTTGAGAAACTGAGCAGTTTCGTATCGCCATTTTCATCAAAATGTGATCTGTGCTGTCTTTTGTCTGTCTAGAAAATCAGTCTCCCTTCCACTGAAATGGTTTACTATAGGACAATGCTGGCGGTATGAGCGCATGACCAGAGGAAGAAGGCGTGAGCATTACCAATGGAATATGGATATTTTTGGTGTGCCTAAAGTTCGGGTATGTCCATTGTATACTCAAAATTAGGTTCCTTCCCTTGTACGACTGTTTTCTTCTTTACTGATTCTTCTAGATGCATTTATTACTATCTTCCAGCATCTTTTATGATTTGATTGATTCAGCGTTGACGGCTGACTGTTGAAATCAGGCCGAGGCTGAACTTCTTCAAGCTATTGTTCTATTTTTTGAACGTGTTGGAATTACATCTAAAGATGTGGGGATCAGGGTGTCCAGCCGAAAGGTAACCTATTGCCTGCCCAACTGTATCTATATAGTTCAACATTATTTTCAGTATTTCCTTTACCATGTTTTTGGTTTATTACTTTTGTCTATACACCTTTAGTAAATTAGTAAGGTTATTCGTAACATCTATCACTTAAACTAGTGTGATCTGATATGATACCTAAATTGCTGATGTTTGATATCAACTTAATATATGTCACTGTGTGCTTCGTGTTTTCTGCTGATTGTTATTTATTTCTCCAGGTTCTTCAGGCTGTTTTGAGTATGTACTCAGTACCACAACATTTATTCGCTGAAGTTTGTGTTATCGTCGATAAAGTACGCCCAAACTCTGCTAATGACATTGAACGTGTTCATTGTTGATACTTGATGCTTTTGCCACGTTATTTTCTTTCATAATGTACAAGTTTCAGTGAGTCATATAACTTGTAAAATTAAACTACAGAGCAAATATGAAGATTTCTATATTTTCAGTCAATTGCGCTTTTATTATTTACTAGTGAACTCTGGTCAAGTCCAGAAAGTATGAAGTTTGCTACTGAGAGCAAAGGCTAATATATTAGTGGTGACGCAGATACTTCTGTCCATGCTTGTCATACTGCAAGTAACAAATCACATAAGATGAAATTCCGAAGTAACTGGTTATCAGTTACTAGAACCTTCATTGTTTAATAGAATGACCTATAGTTCAACATACCGTCACTGGTGCTCTTTTGCACACCCACACTGTTTGTAACTTTGACTTTAAGAGTAAATTGGTTTGCCATGCATGAATTTTGTTTGACCTTTTTGCATAATATCTGTGGCATGTTTCTAAGATAACCGTTATGCAGTTGGGAAAACTGTCTAGGGACGAAATTGAGAGGGAGCTTATTTCCAGTGGGCTGTCATCTGAAGCTGTGCAGGGTATTATTGATGTGCTTTCGTTCAAGTCATTATCCAAGCTTGAAGGTTTTCTCCTCACCTTGGCGCTTCATGTTCTATGTCATTAACAATCCATGACATGTCTGCCTTTAGTTGAATATTACTCTGAAGACATGGCTAAATTGAAGTCTTATTATTAGCAGCTATGTGCCTACTTTAGTTATTAAGCCATTGGTTTTGACATATTTCTCTATGTCTACATAGCTTTTTTTTTTTTGCATGATCGCTTCTCCTGTTTAATCTTGACATATTATTGCAGAGGTGCTAGGCCCTCATGATGATGCTGTTGCTGACTTGAAGAAACTCTTCTCATTTGCGGAGCAATATGGTTATGCTGATTGGATTTGTTTCGATGCATCAGTCGTCCGTGGCCTTGCATACTACACAGGGATTGTTTTTGAGGTATTTATCAGCTCACCTCTTTATCTCGCTTAATCTAGTGGAATTTCTCGGTTCTACAACAGGTCTCAGCAGTAATCTAATAAGCACAGAAGTGGCCATACCATAAAATTCTACAATAATGCTTATTTGATTAGATATGTTTTTAACCATTTTCTGAAGTTATAGGCCTGTCGAATAGTTGAGCTATTATTTTCCTACTATGGTAACCGAGCCAAGGTTCCTCTAGATCCTTCCATGGTAACTGGAACTAGGCCGCCGGTGAAAACAAATTCTGATGCAAACTGGACATGTGACCCTCTGATCATCCGTCTGCCAATTGCATTTGCTTGAAAGACAGAAGCAGACATTGCTGACACAAATGAGGTCACTTGATTTAAGTGGCTCTTGCCTGATCATGATATTTCTGATCTAGGCCCTACTACAGCGTTGTCCAACAAAACTGGAGTGTTCAAAACACAGGGGAGTTGACTCATTCAATACACAATCCCAGGTCCAATAGTGTGTCATTACCCTTTGCTATGTACCTTCCATCTTGTAGCTTGTGGATTTCTTCAAGATGCTACACAGCACGGCACATAATATGATTTATCTTTTCAATCCAGAGGGGTTTCTAAATTCTAACCTTCCATGAGCTTTAAGGGTGGGTACTAGATCTATAAATTCATACTTTTTTTTGAACTTCATAAGGATCTTCCTACATGGTTATGCACCTTGTATCTGTTCCTTTGCTAAGTTTCTATTTTTCTATCAGTTACAAACTTACAATTAGATTTACAATTTCGTATTTCTGCCAGGTTAGACAGCTTATTGTATTATGACAGTATATATAGACAGTTATATACACACTGTCATAACAAAATAAGCTGCCTAACCCAGCATTGATACTAAATTGTAGATCAAATAATCACCACAAGTGGTTGGACCCTTCCTTGGACCCTGCGCAAGTGGGGGGTGCACCGGGCTGCCCTTTTATTTACTATATATAGCTGTTATGCTATTCGGTCATTCATTAAGATGCTACCAAGTGCCAACTATATTCGATACTGTCCTTTTTCATGCTACCAACTATTGTTCCCATTCAAACTCTTGTTCTAATTTTTCAGGGATTTGATAGAGAAGGACAACTACGAGCAATTTGTGGTGGTGGAAGGTACGATAGATTGCTATCAACATTTGGAAGTGAAGATATACCAGCTTGTGGCTTTGGATTTGGAGATGCTGTTATAGTAGAAGTATGCTCCGTTCTTTCCCATCTTCGGTTACCTTTTTTTTTGTAGAACTAGGCCTGCTAATGGGCCAGGTTTGTTTGGGTTTAGTGGGTTGGGTTTTAGTTTGGGTTCCTTTGGGTGGGTTAAAATGGTTAAGTTTAAATCGGGTTGGGTTGGGGCATGTTTTCTTGCTTATTGTTTTGGAATTGAGTCGAAATCCATGGTTGCTGGCTGGGTGAGCCATGGTTGCTGCCTGTGGGTTAGCCGGTTGTGTCGTCAGCCTCTCCTGACTGGCGGCCATCATTTCCATTCGCCGTGAGGTAGGACCAATAGTTGAGCTACGAAACTACATTCAATGCCGTCAAAATACCAGGTGCTGTTGGCGCATTTTGGACCAGACCAGGCATGCAGGACAAGCAATGAAAGAACATGATGGTGTGATTGTTGTCGAGACCGCATCTGCGGCTACACATGCCATTGTCAAGACCTTGCCTCTGCTGGCCTACTTTTCTTCATACCATGATGAGCGAGTCCGATGCCCTGTATGATGTTCGACGTAATGCAGCCAAGAATGTTGGATTGGCTATGCAGGCTGTATCTAACAAGCATCCCTTACCCTTTTCTGCCACGCTGTGTGAGCTTGCGATGATTTCAACGTTACAAGTAAGCTTAAATTATTTGCTAGACAGAACAACGTTTCAACTTCCAAGAGTGTTTCATCAACTTCAGTCGGCACTTTTGAACTACCAACTAGTGCTGATTAATTAAGCAATGTTTTGAACACGTTTGTGTTTACTTGAAGACTGGTAGTTAGCCTTGGAAACTCCTATGATTCTACTACTTTCTCTGTTCACTTTTACTTGTCATTCTAGTTCTGGGCATGTGAATTAAGAAGTGAAGGTATGGTACACAGCGAACAAGGAGGGGAGAGAGATATGTTCGCTGAGTTCATTTTGGTTAGGGTAGGTGCGGGGTGGTTTTAACCCATTAGCAGGCCGAGCTTCTTTGTTCATAACTAAAGTTCATTTTAAACTGATGTTTAATGAAGATGGGAACTATCTGTTAGTAGAAATATGTAGAAAAAGCATGAACAACTCAAAACATCGATCTAAGTCATGCAAACAAGGGTCTGACACTTCATATCTTGAATTTCTCAAAATGAGTTATTACAGTTTGTATATCAGTTTTCTCTTGTACTATTCTTAGATAGTGACGTTACTTCATTGCAATTTTCCTTCTGACAGCTGTTGAAAGAAAAGGGGCTCCTGCCTGATATGTCACATCAGATAGATGACATTGTCTTCCCATTGGATGAAGCACTTGAAGGACCAGCATCTAATATTGCTTCCTCTCTAAGGAAGAAGGGCAGAGCAGTTGACCTTGTCGAAGACAAACGTCTCAAATGGTACAATGTTTTCTTTCTTTCTTTTTTTTTTTTGGGAAAATATTGTATGCTGTTTCACACTAAAATTGAACTTTATGGCAATTATTATGGGTGCTTACTATTTTCTATATTACTGTGTATAAAATATTGTGTTTACCACTTCAGGGTATTTAAGCATGCAGAGAGGATCAATGCTAGTAGGCTGATATTGGTTGGAAGTTCTGAATGGGAACGAGGTATGGTTCGAGTAAAGATACTATCAACCAGGGAGGAATTCGAGATCAAGGCAGGTGAACTAGAGTGATTTTTTGCCGATTATTAGGAGGCCTCGCCTCAAGGCCTTGGCCTAATCTGTCATATTTCTCTGGCCATTTCTCTTGAAAGTTTTGTGGATACGTACATCGAGATTCCTGTCTAATAGTGCAAGGTATACAAGTCATTTTACAAACCATTTCTGGCCGTCACTGGCGGAGATGGTTTAAATTCGTAGTTGCTCTGGTATGTAGCCTGTGTACAAGAACAATTACAATGTCTGCTGTTTGATCAGTAATATAAATTGTTGCTGAATTCAACTCATTTGGAGAAGTGTTCTTTTTGTTTGTGAAGCATGCAGTACATCATACATAGTAGGTTGGCTCCACAGTTTGTTTTCCTCTGTTTTGGGTGGTTGCTTTTTCCCACCTGAACCTGATTATTCACGATTGTCCCCAAGGCTACAAACAATTTAATACTATTATGCACGATCGATCTAGAACCTTTAGATCCGTATGTTTGATCACTATGTATGTATGTATTGAACCATTCATGTGACTGCATTGAGGCTTCTGTTGGTCAGGAGGCTCCTGCAGCGGGCACGAACGCACCAACGTAGCCGAAACCGACGATGAAGGCTGCCGCGGACTGAAGGAGCAGGTAGATGTAGAAATGGTCGCGGCCGTAGCACACAATGTCGTAGACGGCGCAGTATAGCAGGCATGCCCCCATCACGAGCTCCAGCACATGCACCTCCCGGCTGCAGAATCTCTTCCGCCCCAGCAACGGTTGCTGCTGCTTCTTCCTGGCGGCGACGACGGCGGCAGTAGCGCTGCCTAGCTTGTCGGTGACGACCCACTCGTTGGCACGGCTGGCCTCGATCATTCCGATGATGGCAGCCTTGGACCGGTGCATGGACATGACATTCTCGAAGAGGATCCAGAAGATGAGCAGGTGCCATGACCTGGGCGTGCATGCAGCGTTGAGCAGCGTGATGATGGCCGGCACGTACATGGCCACGTACTTGGGAAGGCGGACGTCGCCCTGCACGAGCACGCACGCCGGGATGACCACGCAGTAGAACAGGAAGGTGACGAGGTGCGCCACCACCTTCCTGACGAAGAAGAAGGCGTATATGAGGTGCAGCTTCTTCCACAGCGACACTCTTTCGCTGCGCATGATCTCCGGAAGCACCTTGCGGAGAAGGTTTGCCGGGCCGCAAGACCACCTGTGCTGCTGGTACCGGTACGCCTTGAAGGTGCTGGGCAGTTCGTTGCGCACGTCGAGGTCTCCGGCGTAGACGAAGCGCCACCCGCGTAGGCTGGCGCGCACGGCCAGGTCCATGTCCTCCACGGTGGTGCGCTCCTTCCAGCCGCCGGCGTCCGCCAGCGCCGCGATGCGCCACACGCCGGCGGTGCCGTTGAAGCCGAAGAAGCCGTGGCACGCGGACCCCACCTCCTGCTCCACGGCGAAGTGGTAGTTAAGGGACATCTCCTGGATGCGCGTGAGGATGCAGTCGTCAGCGTTGACGAATCGCCACCGGGCCTGCACCAGCGCCACGCCCGGGTCGCGCTGCAGCAGTGGCACCGTGCGCCGGAGGAAGTCGGGGTCCGGCTGGAAGTCGGCGTCGAAGATGGCCACGAACTCGCACTCCTTGGCGTACTGCTTCTTGAGGCCCTCGCGCATGGCGCCGGCCTTGTAACCGTTGCGGTTGCTGCGGTTCTCGTACCGAATGTGAACGCCCTTGCCGGCCCACCGCGCGCATTCGATCTCAACAAGCTCCTACACAGCATTTGGATATATTATTTGCATTTGGATTTGCATTGATGCTATGCAAAGGTTAAAGCTGCAATATTACCCTGATGGACGCGTCCGTGGAGTCATCAAGCACTTGAATCACCAACCTGTCTGATGGCCAACACATCCCGCACGCGGCTCCGATCGACAGCCGGTAAACCTGCAGATTGAGTGCATATTCAATTTTAATCTAGCAGGATTTATTGCCTTACCGACATCAATTTGCGAATGGATGGAGTGAGAGACAAGATGATACTACGAAGCTTGGTAGCGACCCGATTCCCCTTTCTGACATGAGCCATCCAATTAAACATAGAAAGCAATTAAACTGAAGTATATGTTGATTTGTCGTGACGACATCAATTCGAGAACGGAAGTGAGGAGCAAGATGATAACCACAAATTAAGCACCGTAGCGGACCAATTGTCGGTTCTCACAGGAGGCGTGCAAATCTAGCAGCACAATCAAACAAAGTGTATGACGATGGACATGATCACAGCAATGAGTAGATCAAGAGATAAACTAGACCGATGGCGATACCAGCTTGCGTGCTCCTATATATGGTATGCATGGTGCAAGACAGCACCCTCTGTCACCTATGTTGTTCAACATTGTTGCATATATGTTGCCTATACTCATAAAAAGAATGAAAAAAAATGACCAAATCTCAGGTGGTCCATGACTAGGTGGATAAGGGTCATCAATTTTGCAATATGCCGATGATAGGACCATTTCCTAGATCATAACGCAGAACAAGCTATATATATGAAATTAATTTGAAGATAAACAACTCTCTGGTTTGAAGATAAACTTTCACAAAAATGAAATTTGGGATGCTAGAGAATGTGAAGGCCAGTATGCACATGTACGGTTTGAAATTGGAAACCTCCCATTCAAATACGTGGACATACCTATGGTAAACAGAAAGCAAAGAAATAGTGAGGGGAAGGGGTCATTAATTGAAATATTTTGAAAGAAATTAATTAGAACCTGGAAGGGCAAAATGTTGTCCATAGGTGGGTGATGCAATTAGTACTAATAAGTAATTTGCCTATATTCATGATTACACGAACGGAAAGTGCTAGAAAATTTAGCCTTTCTACTATCCAATTTTTATCAAGAGCCGTATGAAGAAATATCACCTCACAAAGTGAAATATGGCCTAAGGATCAAGATGTGCTCAGTTTAGTGAACCATGACGTGAAAAATATGTCTTCTAAGCAAGTGGCTTTCTCGACTGCTGAACAAAGATGGAAAATGGCAACAACTACCAACGAATACCTTGGATCTAAATCACTAACATAGGTGAGTGGGAAACCAGGAGACTCTCACTATATACTTGCATATTGGCAGCGACAAACAAACATGTTTCTAGGAAGATACTTGCATTAATAATATACCACTTAAAATACAATTTTCTTCACTATATACTCCCTCCATTTCAAAATATAAGCATTTTTGAGTCTGGTTAAAGTCAAATTCGTTTAACTTTGACTAATAATATCTAAAAAATTAAACAATTTATAATATAAAGAATTACAGATTATGAAAAAAATATTTTATGATGAATCTAGTAACATAATTTATATATAATGAAGTTTCGTTAATTCTCTGCTATTAACCGTCAAAATTAAAGTAGTTTGACTTGGACCAATCCCATGAATGCTTATATTTTGGAACAAAGGTAGTAATATAGTGGTAAGGAAAAATGCTTTAGTATTTTAGCTTATGAGTGCCATTCCCTTGAACCTATCTTTATGCAACAAATGGATGTTGGTTTAACTCTAGAATAAGTGCCATTTAGATATCAGACATTACTTTCTTTTCCTAATCTTTTGAAGAAAAGATTTTAAGGAGGAAGAAAGGAACGACATTCAGGTCTGCCTAGCTTTCGCATTAATTGAGAATGCGAACTGTGCTCGTGTGTACCGTGGGTGGCCGTATGCAAGCATTGCAAAAGGCCGGAACTAGCTTTTTTCCATTACCTAAAAAAGAAGCATGGTGCAAAAGAGACTGCATGTAAGAGTGCGGTTGGTTGGCTGGATGAGGATGGATAACCAGATAGAAGATGGCGACCTAACTTTTCTAGGTGTTAGGTCCATAGGCGAGAGTGTCAGCGGCGGCATCTGAGTATTGTTGTCTACAGTTGACCAACATGTACTCCCGGTGAAAAACAGCTGGCGTATCTTCTTCTCTTGCAGCTACAGAGATATAAATGTACCAATAAAATATCGTTTCACTAGAAAATCCTATGTGCATACTACTAGTAATTTGGCATTGAAGATCTCTGTAACTTTGGCGTGGACGGCAAGACAAGAAACGCTAGGAGTGCAGTTGCTAGTGCGAAATTTAAAAAAAAAAAGCGAGAAAAGCATTATCTATCCTCGTTCGGCGTGACGAGACAAGAACCGAAGCGCGCCGCGGCAACTAATCGCCGGAAAGGCACACGCTGACCATGCGCGGCCTTGGGCTAGGTGTTCGGCATGCATGAGCCATGCACGCGTTAACCAGCCGGCATACGTATGCAGAGACAAACTGTTGAATAAAGGTGAGTCCGGCCACAGCTGTAAATTGAAGTATCCAAAGCAATAATCTCCTCCTCCGCCGGCCGGCCGGCGGGCGGGCCTGGCTGCACGCCGGAGGGGAGAACAGAGGAGAGAAGGTGTGGCCGAAGGTATGAGATGTCACCTGTTTCTCGTTGAACATGGGGATCTGGACGAGGACCATGGGGCAGCGATCGGCGGCCGCCTCCAGGTCGTCGAGCTGCTGCTGGTGGTGGTCGACGTCGGCGATGACCCCTCTGCCGTAGAGGCGACGGGAACGCGGCTGCTTGCGGCGCCGGCGCAGCCACAGCCCGGCGATCACGAGCGCCATGTACATGCGCTCGAGGAAGAGCATGAGCGACATGGCGGCGCACACGTACACTGCCAGCTGCAGCGCCGGCACCACGACATGCCACCGCGCCGCCCGCCACGCCGCTTGCAGGTTCGCCGCCCCAGCACCACCCGACCCGGCCAGGAGGCTCCTCATGGCGCAGACGTGCCTTCTCGCGCGTTGGCTACGACGGCGGCTTGTTGGGGACAGATGGAGAGCAAGCTCAATTGACCAGACAGACAATAACTAATTGATTATAGCGAGCTCGCACGGGGATCAAAGAATGTCCTCGCCATCATCAAATCCCCTCCGAGTCGTCGTCGATCGGCGGATGCGGGTAGCACGCGCACGCGCTGCTCGACTGGACTGGAGTAAAGTGAACCGGAGTAGTCTGGACTGGACAGGATGCACTGTATACGTATATAAATACAAAAAAAATAGAGAATACTGATGGTTCATTATTAATTTGACAAGTTTTAGGCCGGCTGGAAGCCACGTTACTACACTGTACCTCAAGCGCCGCTTATTGCGTTGCGTCTTTTGGCAGCGCACCGCATTATTGTTCGTCGTATAAACATGCATAAGTACATACTTGCTGATGCGTATGTATATGCGTACAAATAGGTATACGTGTACGTTCGTCAGTTTCCTTGGTGCGTCGTATGGTATTGGGGTACAGTACAGCTGCTAAAAAACGCACGAGGCATGTGTGCATCCCCATCCACCAAAAAATCGGAAGATAGGCTACGGATGCGTGGCCTTGCCAGGCTTGTACAAATGTACATGATAGCTGACTGTCACGTCGATGAAGCTGGTGATGTGCTCGTGCCTACTACCAACCGAATAATTCGTGAAATTACAACGAGCTCTATAGTACTTACACCACAGTTTATTTTTACCGACTTACTCCCTCCGGTTTTAAAATATTGATAACATCAACTTTGACTATTTGTCTTATTCAGAAAAATTATTTAAATGTGTAAAATTTTATTATTATTTGATTTATCGTTAGTGGAATTTAAGTCACAACTAATAATTTTACATATTTGAACAAATTTTTTGAATAAGACGAACGATCAAAGTTGATGTTAGAAGTAAACGGTGTCAATAATTTAAATAAGAAGAGAGTATATTATTAGCTACTACCAATGATTAGTCGCTTAGAGCAACGGACAATCAGAGCCCGCATTATTTATCATTCATTATACTACTCCGTGGTCAAAACCATATACTTATTAAATAATTACATACTTCCTCCATTCTAAAATATAAGCATTTCTAAGTTTAGTCAAAGTCAAACTTTTATCACTTTAACTACTAATAATATATAATAATAATGTTTTATCATATAAAAATTATATTTTTTGGATTCATTATTAAATAAACTTTCATAAAAATTGTATTTTTATATTAAAAATTATGTATTTTTTAGATATTATTGGTAGAAGCTAAAAGATTTTGACCTTATTCAAATCTAGAAATGCTTATATTTTGGAATGGAGGAAGTATGTGTTTAAAGCTAAAGTTCTATAAGATTCTACATCGAATATTTTTAACAGTAAATTATATATGAATGTAAAAAGCTGCACATTGTGGGGATCATAAGCCGGGATACCTAAATCTCAGGCTGATCCGAATTGAATCCCACAAGAGTGATCCACTACGAGAATATAAGAAGAATTCGGGCGACACCAACAAGGCAGCCTAACTACGAAGCGAGGCCTAGAAGATGAGGGAAGGCCTAGTCTGACCCCACATGTCCGATGCTTGGGTCGAAACTGACTTCACCTCAGGGTCGAGAACCAACTTTGGCGGGCACCCGATCTCGAAACTTTGGCTCTACATCTCCTCGAACTCAATCATGACAGACATGCGACACTCTCACCGTTCAGTGCAACAGGCGGGATGAAATCTTTGCCATTGCCTGATAGACTGGCGTACAAAGTAGATCAAAAGCTGGACCGCACCCCACTGCGCCTACACCTGCCCTGATGACAAGATCAGAAACACTCATGTCATGTAACCCTGGTGTGGCCAACCCTATATAAGGCCACACCAGGGGCTCTTTGAGGGGGGGGGGGGGGGGGGGG
>BCLF01000041.1:847224-871033 GCA_001602275.1 Zoysia japonica
GAGAAGAGAGACACAGGGAGATAGGAGCACATCATCTCCTTCCTCGCACAGGAGAGCCTATCCTCCGCGGCCATCTCCTGGAAGAAAGGGAATCTCACCCAAACCAGAAACAAAAAAAAGAGAAAAAACTTTTGCAACGTACAAGTTTTGCATTGCAAAAGAGAAAAGACTTTTGCAACAAAATTGACAGTTCACACAATGTCCTACACATGTTGCAAGATAGTTAGATACTCGTAGTGATTATCAAAATTGTTGCAATAACACCTAGATATTGCAACTAAAATAAAATTTATCACAATCATATCAGTACATGGCAATGTTAACAACGCAACCAAACTATAAGTTGTGGAAATATAATCACAACGCAAATATAATCGTAGCAATATTGTCCACTATTGCCACCAAATGTGAAACTGTAGCAATAGCACCTACATAAGTATTGCAACAAAATGTGTCGTTGCAATGTGAAGTGTGGCTAAAGGGTTCAAATTTAGTAGCGGTGCGACACCCGGACCTTCAATCTCTATCCCTCCTAGTCTAAAATTTTCTATGTCTTGGTTGTGAAAAATACAAATCATTGGCGCACTAGGAAGAGGGATCTTTGTGCACTATTCTTCTACATCTTCCTCGACGGCTTTACTTTTTGTTATGGGAGACAACATGATCTCCCACATATGCTTCAAGAGCACCACGGTTGCCATCGCTTCTTATGGCCACTCGTGACACAACTCCAAGTACGCGGTCGACTAGCACTTTCACTTCGGAAGCCTATACTTCGTCACCGCTCAAGTAGGCGACCTGCGACTCCAAGCCCCACGTGCGTTCAAAGGCTGTAAGCTTCATGACCTTTGAAGTATTGGAAACCCTAAAAGTATGAATGTTTTGATGATTGAGTGAGAGCCATGAACTAACTTGTTGGATGTAGGTTCAACATATGCTTATCTCAAGAATCTATGAGTTGACTTCCTCAAGGATGATCGATGACTCATATGGTGATTGGAGTCTTCATGAAGTGTCGCGGTTGAAGATGGTTCAAGGCTATGTGTTATAGCCAAGTGTATGGCTTAGTGTAGGCCTTAAATCCATTGAAAAATTGGTACTATTAAGAGGGGTTGAGTCATTCTCTTTGGTCACATGAGTATTATGGTGTTTGGATACTCTAGGAGTCTCCAATGGCAGTAAGGTGACAGGACAAGATGAGGAAGCAAGCGAAGAAAGTTGAAAACAAGATGGAAGTGAAGAATCCATGTTTTAGCTTCAGAATAGGTCACCAGACAGTCCTGTGATATCACCGGACAGTCCTGTGACTATAAGTTTCAGCATTTTCAGAGGTGAAATCGGTTGTTCTAGTGGATAAAATGATCACCAGACAGTCGGTGAGGTCACTAGACAGTCCGGTGACAATGAAGGATGTGGAATTCTAGAGAGAAGTTTTTAGTTTGAAACAATGGAAGAAATGGTCATCCGACAATCCGGTGAGGTCACCGGACATTTCTATGACTATGAAGGTTTTAGGTTCGAGAAAAGGTTGCAAGCAACTGGATCATCGAAGAAGTTGGTCACAGTCGGGTGACTAGAAGAAGATTTAGTTCAGAGAAGATGTTCTTGGAGCTTGAGATGAAAGTGGTCACCTAACAGTCCGATGGTCAGAGTCACCGGATAGTCTGATGATTAGAGAAAAACAGACAGCTTTTTGACAACGGTTATAAACAATTATTGTGTTGTCAAAAAGCTATATGTTTTTCATTAGTTTATCTATCCTATCTAGTTGTGCTTAATCGTTCTTCTGGATTGCTCGTGTGTTTTTTAGTATCTATCCTTTTACGTGTTGGCTGCCGCATTCTTTGTCTAGTAGAACAGTTAGAAAAACTGAATTTGTGTAGTGCTCGATACAACCCCCTTCTTGGTCACTTGATCCTCACACCCTTCCCCTTGCATCAAAACAGAAGAATTCCCACTCCCACCCTATCATCCACCATCCAACACGCCAAGTGTTCGATGAAATTCTTAGCCCAAAAATACATGACTTTGGAAGCCTAAACATCCTTTCCACCCAAGACAGCGACCTGCGACTCCAAGCCCCACACATGTGCTCAAAGTCAAGCGCTGCCCGCGCTACTAGGCACATGGCTGTAAGGATCAAGGACACCGAGAAGGGGGGTTGAATCGGTGAACTTATAGCACTAATTCTGCTATGAACTTAAACTACAAGATTTAAACACAATGGAAGCAAACCTAAGCAAGTCTAGTAGGCCAAGACCCCTAACAATGCTAGTGGTAATGAAATAATAACAAGTAAGCACTAACACAATAGCCATCAAGAGGAATCAAAGAACAACCTATCACAGTACTCAACGGTAAGTAAATGCGGTAAGTAAAGAGAGTGAGATAGAGAATGCTTAATGATTTTTTTTCTGAGGTCTCGAAAGGTAGGCGCCTTCCCCTAATCCTCATTGGACCACTCCCGTCAGACTCCTGGTCCCTTTCGTCGTTTTCGAAACGATGCTCACAAGGGTACGCTTCACTCCCGGAGTGAAGACACTGACGGCCCTACTGTCGCACACAATACTCAAGCGCTAGAGCAAGCCTCCAAGGCTCAGGCACTCTCTCTTGGTATCCCTTTCGAGCGGAGGACCCGGAACCGCGTACAAACTTAGCGTCGTCTTCCACAATCTCCTCGGAAGCTCGAGCACCGACTCCTAGCCGGTCTAGGCTGCCCACACCAGGAGTAATAGGCAAAGATCACTCCTCTTAAGCCCTACAAGCTCTAAAAGTGGATGAATGCTCCCTATCACTTTCCTACTAGCACCAAAGATCTCCAATCTTCCAATGTGCTCTCTTGGTGGTGTCCCTTGGCCTCTCACAACTTGGCTCCAACAATTTTGATCAAGGGCACACTGGAAAAACGTCTCCCTCCACGGTTTAAATAGACTTCAAGCTCAAAAACAACTGTTGGAATGTGATGTCATAAAGCTGATTGCTTTATGCAATCACCAGATTGTCCGGTGACTCTTCTTCCTCCTCAGCCAGGGAAACACCCTCTCTGGAGTCTACTCCATAGGACACCGGACTGTTTGGTGCATATCTTCACCGGACTGTCCGATGACTTCCACTTTTGGACTCATAGAGACACCTTCTTTGGACTTCAGCTTCTGGCTCATCGGACTGTCCGGTCACTGCACCGACGGACTGTCCGATGACTCTTCACGTCGACTCCAGATTGCACCTCTTTGGACTGGCTCCCTCAGAGCTCACCGGACTGTTCGGTGACCTCATCGGACTGTCCGGTGACTGAGTCTTCGGCTGGTCTTGAGCATCAGTCTTTGACTCGCTTTCTCTGCCATCTTTAGTGCTTTCTGAGGATCTAAAGAGCATTCACACCCTTTAACACTTGTATGACAGGAGACAAATAACCTTACCCCCCTTAATAGTACTAGCGTTCCTATGAACTCTCTAGCTAGTCCTTAGCCTTAGTCCTCCGAAGCCCGGCTACTCCTCTTCTAGGGATCGTCCTTGTCATTCACCGAGGAAATCCACCATGTTGATGTAAAATTAGCAAGGTGGTACCTGCAACACAACCGTTACCTATGATTGTTCATTCAATCACCAAAATCAATTCATACCTTTTAGAGGACTTCAAAGGTCATGAAGCTTGCAATCTTCCCTTTTTTGGTGATTATGACAACCATAGTACTCTCAAAGAGTATAAACGAGATGAAAGAAGATAGAAAATAAAATACATCTCGAAGGAACACTTACCCCTTTACCTTGATGACTCCTCAGAAATTTTTTTTTGCAAGAGTTCCCCCTTTGTCGTGGCTAGAAAGCATCGGTCTCCTCCGGTTCTCCCCTTGTTTAGTAGCTCTCTCTCCCCGTTTATCATCTAATCATCCGAAAAGATGGCACCGAGGAAGCATATAGAGAGGGAGAACGCTGGTTTGACAAAGAAATGTTCACAATAGAGAATGAGATGTGAGCGCACATGCACGAAGGAACCTGCAAAACAGATAAAGCACTAAGAGCCATACACACAGAAGCCACGAGGTTAGTCAAAAAACAGAGTGCATCTCAATGAGCTAAAAGAGTCGAATAGAAAACAAGCTCATCAAAATGCCACAAAGAGTCGATGAAATCCGCCAAACAAAATCCAGAAGCCCTTTTTATCCATCCACGACCTTCCTTTAGACAGCTAGCTCTCTGAGCGGTACACCTCATGTCTCTCTCCCAACTCCTATACGAAATCTAATTTTGCACGGCTGAGGAAGTGTGTGCAGTGACGGTCGAAGGCTGCTCCTCTGCTGGCTGAGTTACTGCTGCTGGCTGGTCTCCTCCTGGCTGTTCAACATCGTCAAAAGCACTCAAGCTTGAGGAAGACGTCGAGGAAGGCTCTTTGCCCTCAATTGAAGCTGGCTGATCAGCACTGGCAAGGGCCTAAGCTGCCTCCTTTGGAGAATATTCGACCTCAACCAAGATATCTGCATTTGACGCTCTGGGCTGCTCGGCTGTAGTGGTAACAGGCTCTGACTGTGAAGGCTCGGGCGGTGGTTTTGACAATGTTGACTCAGCAGTAGTAGCCTCAAAATATAGAACTCTCGGAGCAAGCGGAGAACTACCTACTGTTGTCCCTAACTCCAATGCCAGAATAGACACTCTCTGCTCAATAGAAAATAGAACCGAAATGGAGTACGAGGAAACTGCAGAGAAATGTGAAGAAGTGACAGGAACGCTGACCCCTCCAGTAGTCATAACTGTGTTGGCTATCCCAAAAGGTACAAACGGTGAAAATAGGGCTAAGAGCAGTGTGGTGAACATGGTCTACTGCTGCTGCTGCTGGCTCTGGCTCTGCAACTCAGATGTGAATGCTGGCACTGAAGAATACTGAGGCTGAGCTGCAGTAGGCTGGAGCTGTGAAGGCAAGGGACCTGGCAGCATAGTCGTAGGGAACGCTGGAAGAGGTGGCATACCAGTCCACTGGAGATATGATGCTATAGCTCCAAACCTGGCAGACATATAAGATATGGCCGCTGCCATCTCCAACTGAGTGCGCTGCGACCTCTTGTGAAACTTTCTGTCCTGCCGTCTCTTCTCCTTTGTGAGCTCCCTCTCAATCCGCAGCCGCTCCTCAACATGGAGGCGCTCGAGTCGGATCTTCTCCTCGAACTCGGCCCTCTCTCGATGCATAAGCTCAAGCTGCTCCTCTCTAAACCTCCTCTGCTCCTCCTGCTCTGCCTGAATAGCATCTAATCTGACAGCAAGAGCAAGGTCAAGTGTGGCACAAGAGGTGGGAGTCTCAGCCTGATCTGGAGCCTCTGTGCTCCGAGCACCCGGCTGTGCTCCCTCAAGAGCCTCAGTGTCGACATCGTCCGGGGCTGTGTGCTCTAAGAAGCAGAAATCCGAAGAACCTCACGGTCGGATGGCTCAGCGGGACTAAAAGGAGTGGTGATCTTTGGCAAAGCAGCATACTCCTCCTTAGTCATCACTCCCCCTCTCCTCAGCATCAGGCAAATGTAGAGGGCAAAAGGTAACTGGCGTGCTCCAATCCCCTCATAAATCACATTCTCCATCTGAGCAAGCAAAAGATCTGTCAAATCAAACTACTCATGTCTCAGTAGAAAGCACAGCAGCCACTGATGCAGTATAATCACTCTCTCCCTTTACCCAGCACGAGGTGCTATTGACCTCCCAAGCAACCCTTGAATAACACGAGCCTCGTATGTCAAGTGCAGAGAGTGCTTTGAGTAATACTCCCCATAAGGTGAAGGAAAAGCAATACTCAGTCTCTCGTCACTCGGCTCCAACCCTTCAAATGGTCTGAACGGCGGTGAGAAGTTTAGATGAGCTAGAGTGTGGATCTGTGTCTCAAAGGATATGAAATCAAGTGCTGTCAGGACATTGGACTTCTCAAAACGGTGTGGCTTCCCTCTATACATGAACTATAGATACGAGCGATCCGGGGAGATCCATAACGAGGCATATAACTCCAATACCACCTCCTCACTGTACCTCAAGGGCTGGGTGACCAAATCAGATAGACCAGATAGATATGAGATGTGCTCCTCCATGTCAACCCCAGCTCCTCTGCTTAGTGTCTCTAAAGAACAGTGCCTATGAGCTGCAGACACTGAGCTCTTGCCCTTAGTGGCAAGCTGCCTCCTGTAGGCCTCAAAGATCCTCCGCTGGAGCACAGTCCAAAACTGTCCAGCATCTGCATGTCTACCAGCAGGGACCCAGGCAGTAAAATCCACTCTCCTCTTGGCCTTAACGGCCGGGCCCTTCAACTTCAACAAGTCTACCTCAACCTCTGCGATCCTGCCCATGGCCCGGCGAGCTCTCTCGGCTCTAGATGTGCAAACCTGGCACACACCAGTCCTTTGATGTGGACATCTCTGTGTCCTCTGCTGTGAGCTCTTCTAGACTATCTCTCCCTCCGTGGTTCTCAACTACCTACTGGCAGGAGCTCTCCGCGGCTGCGCCTCAGCAACTAGAGGAGCGGTCGCCACTCTCTGAGATGTCGACCTCCTCAACTCCCCCTAAGACTCAGTAGCTCCTATCCTCAAAGCACCTGCCCTCCTAGATGGAGGCACGTCAACATTTACTGCAGATAGAGCTCAGTCCCACTCAGGGTCGCCTATCCTCTGCTTCTTCTTCTTCTTCTCAAGCTCTATGGCCTTGCCCTTCCCCTTCTCCTCAGAATTCGGTCTCTGTCTGCCCATCCTGTCAACTGTCACTGAGAGATCAACTGCAAGCAACTCTGACCAGCTGACACTGCAAGATAGGATTAAGAGCTTGGCTCTTAACCGGTCCACTGACAGAAAGTTCTGGACTGCCGCTGACACTGTCCTGATCCACTGCCCAATTGTCACTGCACCACATAGGAATAAAATATAGGTTGTAAGCACAAAAGGTGAGTGACTCTAAAAAGAAGTCCTAGCGGTGGAATAAAGGACATATCACCGATCAAATAAAGCAAATAAGAGTAACAGTGATAGCGACAGAGTAATGCCACAATTTATAATATAGCAATGCATCCAAATTGTGACACTAGCCACAGGAGACTCAATGCCATACTCAAATTATGTAAGCAATGACCTCAATATGACACTAAGTATGGAAATTATCAATTAATCATGTCAATTGGCAATAAAAGGTGAAACCTTTAAGCAATTTATACTAATTTTCACAATTAATTAACAAACAGGGCATGCGGGGCATTTCCGATGAAAAGTATGAGATAGAACATGATACCCCGATGCAAAGAGCCGGAATCCGCTGAAGAACTCGCCAGAGAAACGTCCGTCCACCGCAAAACTAAATCCCCATGAGGGTTTTGGTGGTAAGTACGGGTGATTGCTAAGAAAGCTCGACGAGGTGGAGCAAGCTCGTGCGACACACACTTTGGTTGATAGGCACAATGGCGAGGCTTGGTGGCACGGCGGTGCGACGGCGCTAGGGCAGAGGCGCGGCTAGGCCAAGGCGTGTGCGGGACATGCTGCAGTGATGCGAGCAGCAAGGTGGCGCGGCGGTGAGAGCTGAGCTCGGGCATGGTGGTGGCCGGAGGCACAGGACGCGACGGCGGTGAACAGCGAGCAGGTGACAGTGATCGACGGCAACGAGGAGAGCGCACGAGTGATTTGGTGAAAAACATGAAGGAACACATGCGGATAAGTAAGAATAAATCAACAGCCGAATTTGATTTCAAAGAAAATGAATGGCCGAGATTTAGCCGTCAAGGGTGATCACAGGACTGTTCGGTCCTATAAGATTGTCCGGTGATTATAAAAGTCCGGACTGTCCGGTGTCTAGAGAATTCCAATACCAGAGAGACACCCACTTCCTCTTCCAGTCACCAGACTATCCGGTGATACCGTCGGACTGTCCGGTATCTGTCCGATTCTGCAGAAGCGACAAATCCAAAGATATAGTCATCGGAATGTCCGGTGAAGGCGCCGGAATGTCCGGTGATCTCAAGGAATTGCAGAATCAAAGAATTTCTTTCTAGACTTCAAGTGTCCTCACTAAAGAACCAAATAAATACCGCACTTGTCTACAAAGGGAACTCTCAAACACTCGTTTGTAAATAGATAACTCACGAAGAGTTTAGCATTTTTGCAAACGCAATTAAAATCGAACGATTAACACCAAAGTGTGAAGAAGGCTCCAAAAACAGAATGTATGAACTCTTAGATCACGATCCACGTAAATGGATGTTAGAGACCGTTAAGCACAGGATTCAATGGGCATGAAGCGCACAATGTTGCTTTGGTTACTCTTTATGGAGTTTGTGAATCCATATGGACAATGTAATCACTTTCTCCATAAAGTAACACGCCTCCTCCGTGGTTTCTATATTCAATGCATGTAAAAAAAATTTAAAGCATGCTATGTAGATGCAAGCAAATTAAAGACATTACATAAAGAAACCTATTTGATGCCAAGTTTGACCCATCTTAAGCTTATTAACCATATGCCGGCCGCTTTGCCTTGAGATAGCCAACCTTCTCAAGCTCTTCCCCCATGCATATGGATATCTTAAGGTGGTTAGGCACCAATCTAATTTTTTTGTTTATTTTTATTTTTTTACACATGATGCATGATAGTGCAAACATCTGGTCTATGAAAGAGTCTTATCTATCATGCATTGCAAGAAAAAAAAACCTACTCTACTATGTACAAGAATAACCTCCTTGAAGAGTAGATTGACGTTGTAGCTCGATCAATATGTGGTGGACTTCAAAGATCTTCAATTTGCTTCACCATCCACCACCTAGGCCTCTACACTTCTTCTTGGGAACCTAAGAGAGTTTTGGCTTCCTCTCTCGGTCCACGATAACCTTGGAGACCCATATCTTCTTGATTGTCTGCTTGTTATTTGGCGGTCCGAGCTACTTGGCCTTCACTTTTCTATCCTTATCTCAAAAGCTTATAGTGCACATCTCCATAGAAAATGTTGGCGTTAGGCATAATCTTAGGCTCACTCACCTTGGGACAATCATTGGAGTGGTGACCATCAAGGCAACACTTTTCACAACAGTAGTCATTCGCCATGAGCAGGACTATCCATTCGGGGATCTTATCTTGGTTGCCAATGAAGTTGATAGAGGATGGATATGATCCTAAGCCATTGTGGTTGTGGTTGTTGATGAGGTTCTTGTTTAGGATTTTCTTTTAAATTTGTTTTTCTCTAGTAAGCTGCTCAAATGCATCCATCACAGCCTCTCTCTCCTCCTTGGGCTTCACGTATTCCTTCAAAATAGATGGCTCAAGAGTAGTACTCTCCTTAGAGAGGGTTAGATCACAAGAAGTAGAAGTTTCATTTAAATGCTTAGAAGAGTTAAGGAGAGAGTCAAGATCAAGAGCTTCATGGGTGCGCACCAATGCATTATGCTTCTTACTTAACTCTTCGTGTCTTGCTTTGAGATCCTCATAGGACTCACATATAACACCATGAGAGTGCTTAAGTGCATTGAGCTCCCCCTCAAGCTCTCGAACTTGGAATACCGCCACTTCATGCTCCTTGGTCACCACCTCGATCTTCTTAGACTTTTTGATGATGGTCTTGTTGGCCTTCTTAAGGAGGAGGACAAGATCATTGTAGCTAGATCCATCATCTTCATCATCATAGCTCTCCTCCTCCTCAAGATCATCTTCCTCATCAATGAAGCCCTCACAACTACAGGCCATCAAGCATAGCGGTGGTGGTGGTAGCTCGTTGGTGGAGCTAGTCATGGCAATACCTGCGAGCTCTTCTTTGCTTGAAGATGAAGAGTCTGAATCATCATCGGTGAGCCACTCACTAACAATATAAGCTTTGTGCGGAGACTTCTTCTTCTCCTTGCTCTTGCTCTCCTTCTTGACAAAGAATTTTTTTCTTGAATTTCCTCTTTGGCTTGCGTTCTTTATCATCACTATCACTAGAGGCTTCCCTCTTACTCTCCTTCTTGGGCTTGGGACACTCCTTAGCAAAATGACATTTCTTGCCACAATTGAAGCACCCGGAGTTCCTTTTGAAAGATGAGGGTCTTCCCTTACAAAATAGCTTCTTCATCAAAAGCGTAAGATCCTCATTATCACTCTCTTCATCCTCATTTTCCTCCACTTTCTTCTTGTTCTTGTTCTTGCCATTGGGTGATTCTTGATCAACTTGTAGGGCAAGATTCTTGAGCAATTGAGAGTCGGTGGAGCTGCCCAACATGTACCCCTTATAGGCCGTGAGCTTGCCTAGCATGACGTCAATGGTGAGAGTAGCCAAGTTGGCTTGGAAGAGAGACGTGACGATGGAGTTTAGCTCAGCGGCAACATCCTCAAGAGCTTCCTCATGATTTCAACATCTTCAATTTTGTCCTTGAGGCCCAAGGCATTGATCTCCTCCACCACTACATGCAAACGAGAGTAAACATCATTAGCCTTTTCATGTGGTTGCATGGTGATGGAATCATAGTTGTTCTTGAGAACATAATAACGCTCTTCTTTGGTCTCGAAGGAGCCCTCATGAATGTTTTACATAATAACGGCCTGTTAGAAATTTTATATTAAATATAATTATGTTCTACCTATGAACGCAACAACAAACGTGGTGCAGTGGTCCGGCGCCCCCTTCTAAAGTCTCAGGTTGCGGGTTCAACTCACAAGGAAGGCACATTTTGCACCATTTACCAATATTTGGGCCGTTAGTTTCGTGGGCTATCCGTGCTGGACGGCCCGTTAGGCACGGTTTAAGCAATCGGGCCGGGCCGTGGGCCGGCACCTCAGCCCGTGGGCTGCCTCGGCACGGCCCGCATGGCCCGTCGTGTCTTACCGGGCCGTGCCGCAAGGTGGGCCATGCTGTGCCGGGCTAGGTGGTCTGGGTGCCCCGCTATATCCACCGAGGAAGCCCACCATGTTGAAGTAGAATTAGCGAGGTGGTACTTGCAACACAACCATTACCTATGGTTGTTCATTCAATCACTAAAATCAATTCATATCTTTTAGGAGAATTCAAAGGTCATGAAGCTTAGAATGGCGCGTCTTTGTGCTTACAAGGGACTCTTCCATGACCCTGCTTGAGAGTGCCACATGGTGCACATGGTGGAAGCCAATGAAAAGACATCCTCCAATTACAACAACTCACCTGGTAACGTCACACTGCAGCATCGGGACGCCTACTTTACCGAGAAAGAACGCAGTGGAGTTTTAGCGGCGACAGCAGGCTACTACTTATGAACAGTTTATGGCCAATGGCACTCTGGCTTTTGAGTTCTATAGCCAAAACTTCACAGCATCGGTCATTCTCAACAATACCGCAGACCATGAGGATCCGACTCTCCATGAGACCTATCAGCCCCTACGCGTCTTCCTCAATGGGGCACTGCAACACCACGAGCCATCTGTCCAAGACCACACACTCCGAAGCTCACGACAGCCGACAACACCGCAGCGGCGAGCATAATCAACAATTTTCCCTTTTTGCAGGGTTTGATTATATCAGAGTTCCGCTAAGGTAGACAATCTCTCCTTCTTTCACCTCCTATGGTGCTCCAGGGGATTAAGCCCCGAATCTACGACTACATCCAGAACACGGCCGAACGATGGGCCCAGGAGCTCCTCTCCGTGCTTTGGGGTCTGCAGACGACCCCAAACCGGACGACGGGCTTCACTCCGTTCTTCAAGGCATTCAGCGCCGAAGCCGTATTGCCAACCGATATCGACTACGGTTCCCGAGTCCGAGCCTACAATGAAGAAGCATCAGAAGCTCCACGGCAGGACGCCCTGGATCAACTCGATGAAGCACACGACATCGCCATCCTGCGGTCGGCCAAGTACTAACAGAGTCTCCATCGGCTACACGCTTGGCGGATCAAGGGTTGAGTGTTCAACGTCTGAGACCTAGTCTTGACGCGAGCCCAAAACAAGGCGGGGAAGCACAAGTTGTCGCTCCCTGGGAAGGGCCTTTTGTAATCAAGCATGTTCTAAGGCTCGGCGCGTATAAGCTGGCGACCGAGAGTGGTGCAGAGATCGAGAAGGCCTGGAACATTGAAAATTTGCATCGTTTCTATGCATATTAAAATCAGATAAGTTTCTTTTGCCCTATCACGATCTTGTTTCCTTTTATATTCTGGTCGACGGCGCACGGCCGAAAGGCAGACCCATCGCCGCCTGAGGTCTATCTAAGTGTCCCCTGTGACATGTTCGCTGATCCTCATAGTGTATTCGTTGGGCCCCGAGGCCTGTCGCCCGGCGGCCGGTTCACACAAAGTCTCGAAGTTAAATCCAAACCCGCGCTGGTGTGAACTCTGAAAGTTCCTTCGGGTTCGGTGTGATTTAACTAAGAGCGGCGTTGCAAACCGACTCGTCGTTTTCGTAGGCTCCGCGCCTTTCGTTTTTGTTCGTTGGCCCCGTGCCTTGTTTTAGATCTAAGGCTCCGGTCTGGTCCGCCAAGCTTCGAAGTTAAACCCCAACCCGCGCTAGCGTGAACTCCGAAAGTACCCCCGGGTTCGACGTGGTTTAACTAAGAATAACATCGCGACCTAACCTCCTGTTCTCAGGCTCTGCGCCTCTCACTTTCGTTCTTAAGTCTCGTTTCTTACCGACCCTAGGACATGTGAGGCTATTCCAAGTGCTAGCGTTTGAGTCTTTCCTCGCGGCTAACGATCGACGACCTGGGTTGGTGACGCCCTACGGTTGCGTTGAGTCTGATACTAAACCCTTCGAGCTATACCCGACCTTGTCGCTCTATCAAACGCCCAATGAACGACAAAAAAAAAATGCAAAGTCACTAAGAATGCTTGAAACGGGCAAGGGTCAGGGTGCACTACTGCTATTAACATATATTACAAGTGATGCCTGAGGTATATCACCAAAAGTCATTACAGGAAAACAACAAAAAAAGAGAGAAGACTAAAGCCTACGGGTTTCGAGGCATTGGCGGAGGACTCCGGGGTCAGGTCGGCATTGAGCCGAACCTCTCTCGAACGAACTCTTTCTTTTGGAAGCCGGAGCAGAGGTCCGCCACCCGATGACTGACCGTGTCCGACATCTCCTGGATCTCCTAGTCTGACATCTCCAGAGGGAAGCCCTCGACGACCCGAGCAAGGTTGATGTCCGGATAGTGCGCTGCCATCTACGACAGCGCCAATGTCGCCGCATCTTCAAGGGCGTCGGTCAGCGCGGCAGCGATCATCCCGAGGAGACACCCCATGACGTACCGAGTGTAGTCCACCGGCACATTGGTGTCCTGCACCCCGACGAAGATGCCCCAGAACATGCGGCGCACATCCGACCACACGTCCCAAAGAGCACCGACCGTGTCTGCAAGGCAATACAAAGATGAGCAATCAACCAAACGACGACCCTTCGAATACGGTCTACAAAATCGCTTACCGTCGCGCTCCTTGATGGCTGTGCTGGTGGCAGCCTGCGCGTCCTCCACCTCCTGCCACGCACGGGCCAGAGCTTCGTCAGAGGACATGCGAAGGGCGCTGAGCTCTGCGGTGAGTTTCTTCACCTCGTCGTTCGAAACCACGAGCTGTGCCTCAACGCCAGAGCATCAGCCCGACGCCTCCTTCACCCTCGCCTCTGCCTGCTCAACCCACTGGTTGAGCCCTGCACAAGACAAAACATCATCTTTCCTACTCAAGGAGGAGCAAGTTCGAGAGCAGGAGCGGGAGCGTGACACTTACGAATGACGTCGAACCACGGCTGTGCAAGCTCGGAGCCGTACTTGTTCTTTATCTCTCGAGCCGCCTGAGCCTCCGCCCGGGCAGTTCAGGTGTCCTGCCAAGCCCTTGAGGCCTCGTCCTACGCGGCTTGAGCATCTGGCCGTGCCTTGGAGGCCTCGCCCTACGCAGCCCTGAGATCGAGGCGGAGCCGATGGGCGTCCTCCGTTGACACCTCCCGGCCGGCCCGAGCCCGGTTCAGTGCCTCGCGGAGGGTCTCAATCTCGGCCTGCAACGTCGGGTCAGCCAAAGTCTAACCCACCATCCAGAGCACGGTTTCCTGCAAACAACGCTCCTCAGCACCATGAAGAAAGGTAAGTTACCACGAGATTCTAAGTTATTACTAACTTATCCATGATTCTCGCACGGTCGGGTCACGGAAGATGTCGCGACCCACCACTAGTTGGTCGGTGAGCCCGCTCAAACGTTCGACGACCTCCTCGATGATGTCGAAGACGTCCCCCATCGAGTTGTCATAGTGACGCATGGCTCGAGCCGACGCTTCGCCCGACAGGGCGCCCAACATCACATGTTGTTCCGAGGCCGAAGCCCCGGAACGACCACCACCAGCCGCCACGACAGTCACAGTCGCAGCGGCTGGCACTACCACCTCCTCACCAACCGTCGTGGTCGGCCCAGTGAACATGGCAGCCTGGGAAGGAACTTGGTCGCCTCCGCCGATCGTTGTGGCAGCCTCCGCGGCTCCCATCTCGACGTCCCCCTAGGCTCCTACAGCTGAGGAGGACGGAATCGTCGTCTCCTCTGCAGCCTCTTCCTGACCCTCGGCATCAGTGCCTGAGGGGGTAGGCTGATGGTCTTATGCAGTTGTCGCCACCTCCTGACCCTCGGTATGGCCCAGAGGGGGCTGCACTCCTTCGACACCCACGGGCACGTCAGCTGATGGGTCTTCATGCTGGGGACTTGGACATGGCGGGGCCATCGGAGCACCTGCAGCCGCCGCCGCCGTCGTTGCGGAGTCCGGCCCCTCTTCATCGGCTCATGGCGCAAGGCATGCCGTGGCCAGAGTAGCAGCAGTCATCCTACAAAAAACAAAGTAAGCCCCTTATACAGCTAACACGTACGACGAAAAAGAATGCGAATGCAGGGACTTACGCCTTCAATCGGCGGACGGGATGGCCCTTGTCATCATCGGCGGCGACTCCGCAGGCTTCGCGCCCCGAGCCTTTGCCGTCGTCGCCACCCTGTCGGACAGCAGCATCGGATGGACGACCGACGAGGTGACGGGGATGATGGTCTGCCCCTCGAGCTTGAGCCTCATCAGGGGAGACTGAGGCACCGGTCGGACTCGGTGTCCAACGCCAAGTCCTCCAGAATGTCGTCCAGGTCCTCGAACGACGACAAGGCGACAGATCGTCTCCCGCCGCTTGAGCGGCCATGGCGGCCACCTCTTCCACTGACAGCCGAGGGATCGAAGCAAACACCTGCGAGACGAGCCCTCCTGGCTTCGACTGACCGAAGGACTGTCCGCGCAATCTTTTCTTGGAGGTGCCAGCGCCAACGCCTCCTGACGGCTGCGAAGCTGCAGCTGTTGCCGATGATGATCTCGTCCCTTGGGTCAGACTCGACGTCAAGCGAACGGCAACCAGCGCCCGACCCGCTGCTTGGGACGTCGGAATCGAAGACAAAGCATCTGAAAGCCGTCGTTGGAGCGTGCGACGAAGACCTGCCCGCCTGAATCAACACAGGTAAAAGAATTGCCTAAGAGGTACTATTATCATGAGATAACGATCATTGCAGAAAAGAGTCGACTTACCACACGCGCGGACCGAGGCTCAGGCCCCCTCGTAAGGGCCGCCTCCTCGTACCCCTCAAACATGCGGGCCACGCGGCCCGCGATGTCCTCGTGTGAGAGCTCCTCCTCAACCACCAGGCGCGAGGTTTCTTCGGCACCGGTGTACTCGTGCATCTGGTGCTGAAGCTTCTGGAGCGAGAGCACCTGACAGCCGATGAAGACCGCAGCCACCTTGACGGTCAACAATCCGGCCTCCCGAAACACCCGGATCCGCATGAGGAGCAAACACAGCTCCCGCACCTTTTTGTCCGACGAGGAGGAAGTCCACGAGTCGAGGGTCACGACGGATCCGGCGATGTACTCCAGGACGCGAGGGAAGGGGTTGGCGACGTAGAACCACTCGTCATCCCAACCCTTCAATGACTTCTTCAGGGGGCCTCGAGTACTCCCTCGCACGCGTGTTCCGAAGGCAGATGCTGGCACACCCGTAGCACCGGTCGTTGCGAGTGCCACCCAACCGCTGGACGTTGAAGAAGTACGTCCATAGCGCGACATTCAGGGGGACCCTGAGTACGGCCTCGCAGAGATTGATGAAAAGAGCGATGTGAAGAGCCCCATTCGGGGTGAGGTGGTGGAGGCGAACCTGGCAGTAGGCCAGGAGCCAGTGAACAAACCGGATGGTCGAAGGACCAAGCTCGCGATCGTGGAAGGCGAGGAAGGAGACGATCTCTTCCTCTGCGGGGGCCGATACCTCTTGCTGCACTACCGCCCTCCAGTTGATGTCGTCCCGCCGCTGGAGGAATCCCTTCCTTGCGCGCTCGTCGAGAGTGCTGGAAGAGACGGAGGAGGCTTTCCACTCGGCAGCCATTGCAACAAGCACAACGAAGACGACGAGCGAAAGAGCAAACGAAAATGGCAAAGACTAAGAGTTCAGGAGGAAGCTGGAACGCAAGGAAGACGAAGACAAATGGCAAGGATGGTTTTCGAAACCCACCCGACCGCCCTTTATAGCCGAAGGAGATGGACGGTTTTGCCTCCTCGATTCCCGAGACACGATCCCTCGAAACGACGGGGATTAACTCCCGCATCATGATGGGTACCCGAACCGTCGGGCACCCACAATTTTCGTACCCCACCCACCGACGGGTGGGCCCGATGCAAAACCCTTGTTACGTCCGCCGGTCAAAGTGACGTCAGCACGCCTACGCACGACTGCTGGGCACCGTGACCGTCAGGCCTGAGCCAGACGAGTGCGACGCATGCGTACGGACCGCGGCGGTTCAACTTTCGAGAGCCATCGGTTTCGCTACACGTGGCCTCCAACCGGCGCGCCGACGGGTCGCTCAACGGGTTGCGCACCAGCAACTCTCGTTACCCACTCACCGACGGGTGGACCCGGGGCAAACTCTCATTGCCTCCGTCAATCGAAATGATGATAACCCAACCACCCACGCCTATCAAGCGTGGCAATTGCCTGGCTGGTACCAGACGAACGGGACGTGCACGCACGAGTTACTGTGCGGGGCGACGATTCAAATTTTGAAACCCATTAGCCATCCTCCACGTGGAAGCTACGGGACCGAACCCGTACCTTTGGGCAGTCGTGGGTCAGCTATCAAACCGTTCGGTCCGAACCTTGCCCTCAAGCGCTGATCATGGAATACGGCCAATCCATTTGGCCCATCCTAGGCGCAAGTGCTGATCACGAACACACGATTGGTCCGACCAGTCTGTTCTAGGCACTCAACACAAATTCGGCAATGAGCGCAGCCGGTCTCGACTCTCGATGATCGGAGAATTTAAGTCTCGCCTGACTGAAACGACTCACTCAAGAATGAAGGGCACTCGAATCGATAAAACTTAATCATATCTCCCAATCGAACCTTCGGATCGCCCGGGGGCTCGGGGGCTACACCCTACAGGCGAGCTCGCGCGCCCCCCTAGGATCAACGACAACACATCAACAAATCAGACCCCCGACCGACCCTTCGGCTCACTCGGGGGCTCGGGCGCTCCGCCTTGCAGGCGCGCTCGCATTCCCCTAGGACTGACCATCGAAAATCGACATTACGAATCAGCCCCGCACCGCCTCAACAGGATTGCAAACAGTGCAGGGCTCGGGGGCTACTGTCGGGATAATATCCCCCGGGATTACTCGACAGCCCAAGCTACGAACTACGGCCCATCAACAACGACCGGCTCATCAACAACGATCCGTCGGCTGAAGGATGAATCCTACAAGATTTCACAAAGGCTAACCAAGAGGGTCGAGCGCACCCAATCACAAGAGCCACCCTGACCCCCGTAGGGTCGGGGCAGCTTAACGTCAAGACGACCAAGTAACCGACTTACTTTTCGACCTCAGGATCGGGCGACCAATCTGCGACAAGACCCCTGCCAACACAGAGATTCTTGGCGACTATGCAAGATGGCAGGGCAGTAAAGCAAACGGTAAAGCAACTTTGTCCCCCCCCCTAGCGCTGAACAAGGGACAGGCTAAGGATGACAGCTGGCGCCAGAGGACCGTCCATCGCCATAGGATCACCTGGAACATTCTCGAAGATGCCGTTGGCCCCATCCGTCAGAGGGGGCACAGTTCTGGGGCGGCCCCACTCATTAGAGGAAGCTCTATTCTGTGGGACCAAGTTTGGCTGCGCCCCACCTGTCAGAAGACATCCAGTTCTGTGAGCATCAAGTTTCGTCGTGGCTCTCACCTGTCAGGGAGCCACCTGTCTTACCCCGCATTGTAAGCCCGTCCGGCCTCTATATAAAGACCGCCGGGGACCCCCGTATAAGAACGAATGAATAAGAGATAGCCATACACCCATAGAGACATGCTTGGGACTCTACCCGTGTAAGAGCCCTTGTGTCGTTGTAATCCACTCGATCATACATGAGTTTGTCGATTCCGAACCCTAGACGTAGGGTATTACACCTCGTGGTTGCCTGAACCAGGTTATATTCTTGAGTCTATCGCGGATTAGGACACATTGATTAGGAAGACACGCACCGTACCCCCTCCGATCTACAAATTCGTACTGTGCCGGTGTACGGAACACAGACAACCATTGACTTTTAAATTCAACTTTCACCATTCGTCTTATTCAAAAAAAATTTGATAAATTTCATATATTTTGATATAATTTGATTTATCATTAGAGTTATTTGAATCACAATTCAAAATTTTATACATTCGAGTAAATTTTTTAAATAAGACGAATAGTCAAAGTTAATTGTAAAAGTCAATGGCGACATCAATTTAAGAACGGAGGGAGTACGTGTTAACACATGTGCAATTACATTGCGACCAAATGGTGAAAAAGGTAGCTTTCAATCTTCCCTTGCTATTCCTGATTGCCTTAGTACCATCCTAGACTCATAGTAGTTCCCAAATTTGTTGCTTGTATAGCAAATATAACTCATTACTTCATTAGAGAAGAAAATAGAAATAACATATATGGTGGGCATGTGGAGCAGCACCACAAAAAATGTGTTAATTTTTTGACGTATTTGGCATGACGAATTTAGAAATCATCATCTATGGTGTAGCAGCCCACTAATCAGTGACGTTTTATCAAATTCGTCATAATTTAGTCACTAATTAGTGACGTTTATCAAACTCATCATAATTCGGTTACTAATACTCTATCAAATTCGTCATAATTCAGTCACTAATCAGTGATATTTTATCAAATTCATCACAATTCAACACTAATCATTTTAAAATCTACTCCCTCTGTTTTTTAATTGTTGTCGCCGTTGACTTTCAATTTCAACTTTGATCATTTGTTTTATCAAAAAAATTTACAAAATATAATATTTTTTATTATAATTTTATTTATCCTTAGAGTTATTTGAATCACAATTTAAAATTTTACATATTTAAACCAATTTTTGAATAAAAACGAAAAGAGTATATCATAGTTTAGCAGTAATCAATGACCTTTTAAAAATTTGTCACGGACGCTCCTCATCTGCGCGATCTACTCCGTCGGGCTTTATCTTCCCCAATCCCCACCACACCCCCATTCCCTGCGCTACAGCACTCCCTCGACCCCGACCCATCTCCGTGCTCCAGCTCTGTCCCGCAGCTGGCTCCTCTCTCCCCGTCGGTGCGGCCTGGGTCCCTGCCGCCTCTCTCTACCCTCCCTGGCCGGATTCCCTGTCCCACGCAGCAGTCCAAGGTCCGTCCCGATCTCTCTCTCTCTCTCTCTCTCTCTTGGATATCTTCCTACCTCCCCGCGGTTATGGCACTGGCAGCACCGACCTCAGGCTTGGCCATCTCCCCATCGGGCGGGCCGCTCGCCGGCAACTGCACGCACCGGGTCCTGCCTTTCCGCCGCCGCTCCCATGTCGGCCTCCCCGTCGCCCGCTCCGCTCCGCGCCCCCGCCTCCCCGGCTCTCTCTCTCTCTCTCTCTCGCCCCTAATGAATGACCGGATCCCTTCCCCGTCTCCAGCGGTCGCGACTCCGGCCCGCCGTTCCCAGCCTTCCGTCCACCGTCCTCGCTCCCGTCCGCCGTACCAGCCTTCCGGGCCGCTGTTTCTGCCTCTGGTCAGCACGGATCTGCCGCCCCGCCCCCGATCTTGGAGGTAATAATACATGAATCTCTCTCTCTCACTCACTCACTCATCCTTGCTTGCACTATGCGACCAACCGAAGATTTTTTATGGCGATGGATAACAAATAGAAGTTTCCAGTATGTTTGTGATCTGGTAAGAACGAAAACACTGATGTGTGTCCACTGTGATTGCTATTTTGTTAATATTAGCTCTTTTCCATTTGTTCCCCCAACTTCAACTGCAGGACCTGTACGGGGAAAAAAATTCTATTTTGTATTTTTCGTGTATACTTCAAGCGCTAGCACAAAATGGAGTGTTCTCTACTGAACTTCATTATGCTTCCTTTAATCATAATGGTATTCAGTCCCATATTCATGAGAATATATAATTAGAACATGTTCTATAGTTCCTAGGAAATTAGTCATGTTGATGCCGCACATGTACTAATTATAATTACTTGCAACAGGTGTGAAGCAAGGATTGATCTCATTGTCAGATAAAACAGGCCTGGCTGAGCTGATCTTGTCAATGTCCTTCATCGTTTGCGGGTAAGTAACCCTTGAATTGTCTAATGGACAATCGACTGTATGGTTTGAAGTTCATGTTAGGTTGCATCCACGGTTGAATCTACCTGTGCTTTAGTATTTTTCTTGAATGGGCAGAAGGGATGTGTGCCATTTCAATAAGTAAGAAATAAAATAGAACTCAACACCACACACACACACACACACACACGTACTACTCTATTATATTCGGGAGAAGCTTGAAAACAGAGATAATTTTTTTTTCAGAGCTCATCCATTTATTTCTTGATACAAGGCAGTACTAAGTTAGTTTGTGTTCTTTTTTTTTTGTTTCAGGTTAGGATGGGAGATTTGAAACTCAAAAGAGTGATGCACCATGATCTTAATACTGAGGGCTACTTGTTGTTTTGGTTCAAGTATTGAGCCACTTGAAGCCATGGAGTTCTTGCTTATATGATGGTGGAAGAGTATAGCTACCGGAGAAAGACTTAGTGAGGTTACTGCGATGCTAAGAGCCAAGTTAGTTATGTTTCTGTGAGTCTAAGAGCCAAGTTAGTGAGGTCACTGTGATGCTCAGAGCCAAGTTGATATCAAAGAAAAACTTTAGCCTGTGCTAAGTCATATGCAAATAAGCTAGATATTGTTCTAGATAAAAACTTAGGTTGTGATTTCATTCTGAATTAAACTTATGTTGTTGTACGTGGTGTTAAATCATAACTTTTATATGTAATGAGATGGAATTTAATGTTGTTCTTGAAAATTGGGTACATGAGATTATGTAGGCTTGAGTAATCTTGAGAATAATGGGTTCAAAAACCAGAATGTGAATAGGTGTAATATAAAACGTATGGTCATACATAAAATTTATGACGATCTAATTCGTCACAAAATTCTGGGCTAAGGTTGGGCTTGGACCATTTTGTGATGATTTCAGAACGTCACGGATTGTGCCAATCTGTGATGAAAAAATAAGAAACGTTACCAAGTCAATCTATGAGACAATTGTTGAGGATCGAACTCTGTCAAAGTAAAAAAAAACGATGTTTTGAGATACATGACGAAATATTTTATCGTCATAGATACTATTTTATAACAATTTCTGTTCAATCTATGATGAAAAACGTACGTCATAGATTACCATATATTTTGTAGCGCAGTGTGTTGTTTGTTGTACCTAGAATAAGTCATCCAAGATATACACAAGTAGGACATACTTATATAGTCTATATGTACATGGATCACAGCGAAGGGCCCCTTAGGTTCGGGAGGCCATGGGCGACCACTCTGCTTGCCCTCCCCTCCCGGCCGGCCTTTATCTTAGGAACCAGGTATTTGTCAGCTAGGCTACAGAGGTAATTCTAATACTCCCTCCATTCCAAAAATATATAAGCATTTTTTTATTTGGTTAAAGTCAATTTTTTTTAACTTTGATCATTAATAGTGGAGAATTGATGATATTTTGTCATATATAAATTATGTTATTAGACTCATCGCGAAATAAATTTTTAGAATATTAACTCTTTATACTGTAAATTGTTTAATATTCTAGATAACTATTAGCTAGTCAAAGTTAAAAGAATTTGACTTTGATTAAACACATAAATGCTTATATATGTAGATCATAGAAGGTATTACTGAAGGATGCTTCATCATTAGCCCCATCTGAAATGTTTTTGAAGGAAATGAGAGCTTGAAGTGGACATGTCGACCACTGCAAGGCATATATATGTAGTATAGTTTATTTGGTCTTAACTAGCTATACAAATGAGCAATAAAACAAGAACAGAAAGAAGTTTTACAAGAAAAGTTATGTTTGGAACTGGAGAACGTACCACAAAATTAAGAATTAAGTGAACACCCTCAATAGTAACCGATTATTTCCTATCTTCCCATGCAGTAATTAGCTGATCTAATCAATCAACCACCATCTTGCATTGAGCTTTATAAGCTTCGATGTAGGTGTGAAAATTGATGACCATTTGGTTCAACTCTGAACCTATTTAGTTCAATCAAATGGGCTAGTTTTTCAAAATAATCGTATTTTTAAAAGTTAGTTTACTTTGTCAAACTAAGAGTCACTAATTTCCCCCCTTGTTGAACGTTCTAGAACTCTTGACATCTGTTTATATGTCTCATTTCCATGCCCAGTATAAAGCCTGAATTAAAAGCCATGTTAGGCTGCTAGCTTCTCTTTGACTGCACTCCCACCCCAACCCCCGCCTCCAGATTGACCGGCAATGATATATCTCGACCAGGTCAAGATGTGCGTCTTGTTCGACTACCCTCTTCCCATCTGGCTCCCCTTTCTCTCCCCATATATCTCAATTTTTTTTGCATTCTTCCCATATCCTACTACTTCCTGGCTCATTCAATTCCTCCCCGCTCAGCTGGTTTCGTTGTTTCCATAGGTCAATGGATTTGTGTGGCTAGAACGGCTGGTTCATACTGCGAGAATGATTGAACAACTAAGGGTGCATTTGGGAGAGTTTTTGGAGTGGCTTTTACTTGGGCTTGTAAGGAATCTTTCAACTGTAGCACAAACTAGGGTAGAAAAAATGAACTATAAATCAGTGAAATCATAAAAACTGTCACGAGTCAGAGCCATGCCAAACGGCTCCTTAATTTGATCTTAATTTTGTACCGGGGTTGCGTTGGTATCACAAAAGAAAATAGGAGAGGCCCCAAGGCGAAAGGACTGGGTGTATATAAAAACAGTGACAAAGAAATGGGGTCATTGTGTTTCAGCCATTGATTTTTAGTCAAATTGTGATTTAGTCATTGATTTTCAAATTTTGTGATTCAGCCATCACTTTTTAAAAATCAATTTCAATTTAACCATAAGTCCGTTAAATGACTCTAACGACGTTAACTTTTGGTGTGAAAAAGATAAAATTGTCCTCTGTGCTTATAACATGATTTTCTAAATTTTATGGTCAAAATTCGAAATTGTCCATAATTTGATCAAAATTCCTAATTTTCTAAGTTTGAAATCTGAAAATTTGAAGTCAAGATTTCAAAATTTTGAAAATTTGGAATTTCCACATTCAGGTTTCAAAATTTTGAAAATTTAAAATTTTCAAATTTAGGTTTCAAATTTTGAAATTCTGAAAATTTCAAAACCAAGTTTGAAAATGTTAAATTCAGATTTCAAATTTTGAAATTTCAAATTCATGTTTCAACATTTCAAATTTTAAAATTCAGATTTGAAATTTTCAAAATTTGATCAAATTCTATCCATAATTCAAATTTCAAATTTGAATTTGAATTCTTGTATAAATAT
>BCLF01000041.1:871486-893633 GCA_001602275.1 Zoysia japonica
ACATTTCAAATTTTAAAATTCATATTTGAAATTTTCAAAATTTGATCAAATTCTATCCATAATTCAAATTTCAAATTTGAATTTGAATTCTTGTATAAATATGATAAAATTAAGAAATTCATGATACAATCACAAAGGACAATTTTATCTTTTCACATGAAAAGTTAACAACGTTAGAGTCACTTAACAAACTTGTGGTACAATTGAGGTTAGTTTTTAAAAAGTGATGGTTAAATCACAAAATCTAAAAATCAATGTCTAAATCACAATTAAACTTTAAATTTATGGCTGAAACACCATTGTCCCCAAAGAAATACATGTAAGCCCCATTTTAATGTAGGAATTTCACAGAAATCGTATTTCACAAAAAATATAGGAAATGGAAAAAATTTCCATATTCTAAAGGGCCGTAGTGAATCGCTAGCAAGGTTAATCATATCGTTGGAAATTTAAAAAATTTGAATAAAATTTTATTGAAACGCTATAGCAAAATTGTTTCACAAAAAATGAAAATTAACAAATTTTGGTCAAAATGCTAGGGTAAGGATCTTGGTTTCCTTGGTTTATCAACTGATTTTTTATTTTTTTCGAAAAAAAAAATCAAGTTTTAAAATTTTCAACTTCTTTTAAAAAACGGTGAACCCAAGAAGACAAGGTTCCACAGAACTGTAAAACCAGTTTGGCTTTGACTGGGTTTGTAAACCATGATTGGTGATCGATGCGTGAGTTAGGCTACACAAGTCAACGTGTAACAGCTTGACTGGATTAAGCAGCAAGCCAGCAAAGCAAGCCATCATTTTTTTTCCCCTTGGTTGGACAGGTATCGCTATTGTAGATGCTTGGTCAACCACAATTGGATTTCAGGAAAGTGCTGCTCGGTCAATTCAAAAGTTCCAATTGCAGTTAGCATCGTCTAGTATTAGCTAGTAGCTAAGTTTCCTTCCAGTTTTAAAATATTAATGCAGCATACTTTTAACATTATCTTTGATCATTTGTCCAACTCAAAAAATTCAAATATTTAAAATTATTAGTCATATTTCAAAAACCTTTAATTATAAAATAACTTATAACAAAATATAGTATATTTATTACATTTTTAAAATAAAACAAAAAATTAAAAATGATGTTGAAAGTGAAAGGTGTCAAAGAGTTTATAATAGGAGGAAGTAGCCAGCTAGCCAGCTGTATTAAATTACCTCTCCTCCCATGTTTGTGGAAAGTTTGAACAGGGGATCCATTATTGTATTAAAAAAATAGGTTAACACAGGTTGAATTCAACGGCGGTTGTATATACAGGCGACCGAACTGAAGGTGAAGGAACATGGATGTGATGTTTACAGGTTAGCATAAACGTATAAATTAAGAGATGGACCGAGCCACGATTGGTTCTAGGAGTTTGACACAAATTAGCAAGGCATAAAAGTATGTGAAATGCTTGGATCAGGGACTTGGAAAGCATTGAACAGAGAATATGTTCGTTGTTTTGGATCGCATTTCTGTTGGTGACACTAGGGCAATATCTTTGGATCAAATGCAAGATCAGCAGAAATGCAACTGCAGCGTGGAGTTGT
This sequence comes from Zoysia japonica, assembly GCA_001602275.1. Lineage (NCBI taxonomy): Eukaryota > Viridiplantae > Streptophyta > Magnoliopsida > Poales > Poaceae > Zoysia > Zoysia japonica. The sequence continues at coordinate 873,058 of BCLF01000041.1, forward strand.
ACAGACGAAGGCGACTGTGGAAGCGAACTGTTCCACCGGCTATCTCAATGTTAAATCGGGGAGGGAACTCGATCTAGTTCTAGTATTTAATTCGTTATAAGCAATACTAGGGTCTATTTCATATTTTTAAACTCCGTTATCAATTGGTTTTGTCATGATAATAATTTTAGTTTAAAAGTAAACTAGCATGATGCATATGCTTCGTCACTGCAAAATTCTACTTAATCGAGAAAACTAGTATTGTGTACGAACTCATATCGATTAAAATTGTTATGCTAACAATAAAAATTTTATTCTAGGCCGTTAAAAGAGGGCAGAATCATGCTCTCTGCTCGTAAGCTTAAACAACCCGCGAAGTGCATGAAGAACACGATAATGTGCGCATGAGCATCGTCACAATAAATAAAGTGATGTTATAATACGAATGGAACAAATTTAGCAGCCCTTATATGCGTATTAGTAATACGTACTCCCTCCATTCCGAAATTTGGCAGCCTTTATATGGAATAAATAATGTTTGAAATCAATGGAAACGTTAATTTAGAAACGAGAAGTAAATGCTACTCGTGTCCACGCAAAACTATCCATTTTTTTACGCCCAAATCCATGCAGTTCATACTACTCGTATGCATGAACTGGTTTCGCATGAACTGGTCAAACGAACGAGTAGGTTGAACTGGAACAGCAGTAGTAGGAGCATTATTTAACGGTCCATCGACTTACTGTATATATGAACATGAAGAAGAGTCCAATTGCAGATGCTATGCGCCACGTGCGCATAAATACGGTGCGCGCTGAGAAGAGATCCATCGAGGAGACTGGGTCCGGACGCATGTATAAATATCTATCCATATACAAATATATGTGTCGCGATCACGATCGTCAACATATTGTATAATAAGTCGTTCCTGAATTCCGGAGGCACACGCATGCGTTATGGAAGAAGCTTCCAAATCAGGAACAGCGCAGAGAAGAGCCAACGCAAGAACGCATCGAACAAGTGACGGAATGGAGGGTGCAGGAAAAAATTGTTTGAACCAGAGTACATGGTCGACGTGCTCGCAGTGCGTGTAGCACAATCAACTGCAAATGGTCAGACAGAATTTTGTTTTCGGGGCACAGGATTGCAGAGCTGCCTGTGCTTTGCTCTCCGCTGTAACTCAGTAGTACTGCGATGACACGCGAAGGAGCTCATCCAAGTAATCGGCGCCGAGGTCTTCCAGCTCCACCACGTCGCCGGGACAGTGCGGCGGCGGCTGTTGCTGCGGCGAAGAATTACGTTGCGCAACTGCGGCTGCGGCTACGGCGGCCTCGGACCGCGGACGATTCTTGTTCTTGTTCGGCGATCGTTTCCGCAGCGAGTGCCGGCTCTTGAGCGCGAGGACCGGAGACCCGGCGCCGGCGGAGGCGGACGGGAGCGCAAGCGCGTGGAGCGAGTCCTGGACGCGGGCGACGGGGAAGTTGAGCAAGGCAGCGGCGCCGCGCACGGAGAAGGCGGCCTGATCGTACGCGAGCGCGGCGGCCTCGGGGCTGTCGAAGGTGCCGAGCCACACGCGCGCGCCCTTGCGCGTCGAGTCGCGGATCTCCGCCGCGAACTTGCCCCACGGACGCTTGCGCACGCCGATGAACGCCTTCGTGGCGCTCTGCTTCTGCTGCTTCTCGTCATCCTGCCGCTGTCGCTGCTGTGGCTGATGACGATCGTCATCAGCCATGCCTACGTTGCCGTTGCCGTTGCCGTTGCTGTTGCCCGCCGACGACGATGCCAACGTGGAAGACGACTCCTCCGAGCAGGACGCCGACTCATCGGAGAAGGACCCGTCGGAGTAGTCGGCCTCCATGTCGTGGATGAGCGCGTCGAGCAGGTGCTGCATGTCGCCGCCTCTGTCGAAGTCCCCGGCGCCAGTGCTCTCCAACTTGCCAGGAGCAACAGTGGAAGGGTGGCTGAAGTAGGAGGCGTAAGGATCCATCGATGCGGACGATTTGTGTGCTCAAACAAGCAAGCTCGCTTGGGTTTTAACTGGCTTCTTTTGTGGTCTCGAGTCGCAGCAGAAAGCAGAGGGAGGATAGATGGAACGAAGGGGACGACGACCCTGGCGGCCAGCAAGGCGCGGCCGCGCGGGTTTTATAGCTCCGCGATCACGCAAACGGATTGAATTCTTTGACTCTTCAATGGATGCTGATGTGGACCACCTGAGTGGGGCCCGGCGCCGATCGAGACAGGCTGACGTAGGGCGGCTATATGCGACAGGCGGCCTCAGCGTCACTCCTTCCGTTCCCCACCCTTGATCCACTGAATACAGCGATGTTGTTGCTCACCAAATAGGCTCCGCCACGGATTAGGAATGCTTACTTGCCGCGAGCCAAAAGCATCGAACATAGAAAGTGCACGCTAAATAAAATAAGAAATAGTACTAGTTATCTTATATACATTCTCTGTTTTTTAATTGATATCGTCGATGAATTTTAAATTCAATTTTAACCATTTGTTTTATTCAAAAAATTGATAAATTTTATATATTTTGATATAATTTAATTTATTATTAGAGTTATTTAAATCACAACTTAAAATTTTATACATTTGAACAAATTTTTTGAATAAGACGAATAATCAAAGTTGAATTTAAAAGTTATCGACGACATTATTTTAAAAACGGATATAAATATAAAACACCTGACGAAAAAGTTTTCTTGATCTTGTAGTAAATGATAATTAAGACTAGAGATGATACTCTACTTTTTACCAAGTGGCAAGACCGTTGGTCAGACGAACAGCAACATAGGCTGCGACACGAGTCACGTCTCAGGATTGTATTGTCCGGGGATTCGCCTAGCTATACAGTTAAGACTTCAACGGAGGTAAAATAAATATAATTTATTTTTATTATAATTTACATTATTATTAGTGAAACTTAAAATACAACTAATAATTTTACATTTAAATATTTTTTTAAAATAGGACGAATGGTTAAATATATGTTTGCATGTGTATCACTCTCTTAGTACCATTTTTATTGTTATCCTTGTTACACTTCTACATTAGATACATAGGTTTTTTAATTTTAATTTTTTACTAGGAAATGAAATAATGGAAAATAAACCTTTCTTTTAGATCAGGAAAATCGACCATCCTATTATATTAAGTTTTGAGCTTAAGGCCTACATTTGGCACAGGGATAGCAATTCGATACATGCTTTTTTACGTATAGATGGCACCCACGTCTGACCGGAAGAAATAAATGGTCAGATAAGATTTTTTTCATAAATGTTTAGATAGGGTTTTTTTCTTCACCTGCAGGTGATCCGATCCGTTGGATGTCACAAATACTATGCATCAACCTATAAAATATGGCTAGCCCAGAAGTTGTCCGTGCGTCAAATGACTCAAACCCTACTGTGACCATCAGGCGCTAGCTGCCCCAACGTCAATTAACCCCCAGCCGCTAGCCTCCCCAATCCCATTCCCCTTCTCGTCAGGTTTGAGGCATGCCTGCCGGCATCGGCCCGATGCACCGCCCCTCCTCGAGTACCCTTGCCTGCAGCCTTCGATAGCCCTCACTCACAGCCAGTAACCGCTCCCTCCCCTGTGTGGCCTTTGCCCTCCCCCCTCTCCGACAAGGCCTCCGCTCGCCACAGGTGGCATCGCCGTCGCAAATGTTGCCCATGGTGCCCAACGTCGTTATTCTCTGCTTGGGTGTGCTGCTCACGACCCTACCGCCATTGCGTTCTGCTGGTCCTCTCTCTCTCGAATCCGATGGGCATCTGAAACCCATCTAAGACCTGACGCGTATAGAACTATAGATGCAGGTGCTGGTTTTCACCCGCCAGTGTGTGGATCTGAGATCTCACCCCGCGGAGTTTGCCGTTAGAAAGTTACTTCGCTGAAAAATTAATTACTAACTACAAATTGACAGTTGAGTTTTCCTGTTGGTTGACATACACATGCTTCTTCAATTCTTTACGACAGGAACTCTTGTTCAACCCATCATGCTGCGCACATTTCACCTAATTTCTTCAACACCAACAATCGATGCGCGGATGTCAAACGAGTTGCATAATATTGACCCGACCAGAATTTCTCCGCGCGAACGGTTCAATGCATTTGGACGCCTCAATTAAATTACTAATATATAACCCCCGCGATTACCGTCGTCCAACAGACGGGCCGCGGCGCTGACAGCGATCGAATATGCCACCAAAACATAGGACAGCCCAAATTTAATTTGGTTGGCTGACATAATCGATGACGTGGATTGTGCTGCTTCTGGGAAGCAGCGTGTGTGCAGCAGCGGCGGATCGGGTTGGGGCAGGTGGTGACTGCTGCTTTGATGATGCGTCCGTGCGTGGTGTGGCCCGCACGGTGGAGGGAAGCAGCGAGGAAGGTGATTTGCTGTACTACTATGAGTGCGTATTATCTACTCCGTACGAAAATAGGAAACTGCCGGAAACTAATCCCTTTTTTACAGTTTTTTGTTAAATCAGTCCGATTCGATTCACATCAGTAGTATCGTTGTTACAGCGTAATACTCTCTTCATTTTTAAATTATTATCGTTGTTAACTACAAATACTATCATTTATAGTTATTCATCTTATTTAAAATGTGATAAATATTGTTGACTTTTATTATAATTTACTTTTTATTAAAATTATTTGAAACACATTTATAATTTTACATTTTAAAATTATGTTTTAATAAGATGAATGGTCAGAATAATATTAGGAGTTAACAACAACAATAATTTAAAAACGTAGAAAGTACATAGCTAGAGTGTCTGTATCTCAATTACGGATACATTGGGTTGACTCGATCGTCTGCAATTAATCATAATAACCATGGTCGTCACATGGAGATGAGAGGAGGAAAGAAACGGTCGAGAGGCCAAGGAAGAATTAGGAACGAAAGAGACGGCTCCTGTTGCTGCTCCCTTCAACTTAATGTAATCCCTGTGATTAGAGCAAAAGAACAAGCCGGCCGGCAGTGCCTTGCGCGCGCGGCTTATACCTGTAACCTGACCTCTGTGTGACGCTGGGTCAGCATCACCCGTCACCGTCGCCGCCGTCACCATCGCCCAAAGGAGGAAGGTTCGCGGACAGAGCACCGCGTGGCCACGTGCGCCGTATGCAATTGCGGACGCACGGTGAACTGTGGATGGATCCTCTTCGCTCGCTGGAGTACCTTCCTGCTACCTGCAGCGGGCGGCCGGCTTCCGTGTCCTTGTCTGTCCAAAGCGCTAATAGCTGCTAATTTGGCAATTAGTTTTATCGGCGTCGCCCGGGCGTCTCGGATAGCCAGCTTTCCTATCCACAGCCGCGGAGCGCGTCCAGGTTCATGCGGGGATCATGGTCTGTATCGACAGGTGTGTTTGGTCAGGGTCTATGTAAACAATGTGAAGAAATCTGCTGGAGTAGTAATATTACTCTTCTCACGTGGTTGTTGTGTTTGGAATTAGAAAGGGCGTCAAAACATGGCAAAGTTGGTTGATAAATCTGCTACTACCTACATCACAGAATAAGTTTTTCCAGTCTTTCAGACATACTCCCTCCAGTCCCATAAGTTTTGACGTTTTAAAAAACGACAGTCTCTAAAATACAACTTTAACTTTTATTTTTTTTATAAGCTTTTATTTAAAAGTAGCATATGTATATTTTTATGAAAGAGTTTTTTTTAAGACAAATCTATTCATATAGTTTTCACATTTTCAAACTTAACCATTTTAAAGCTATTTATAATTTATGTTTCCAATATTTGACCTAAATCTTGTCCAAAACGTCAAGAATTATGGTTCTCGAGGGAGTAAACTTTAAACTATTTCTTATTTAAGAAAATTATGAAAATATTATTTAATTTATTGTGAAATATTTTATTACTAGAAATATTTTGAGCATGATTTGTCTGTTTATATTTTTTATAATTTTTATAATATTTGAACAACTCCGCTTAGGTTTAACATAGCTTTATGTTTAACATAGCCGGTCTAAGCCCGGATAAAAGAGAAGAGTACTCCGCTTATGTTTCCTAACATGGGTGGAGGTTTCACCTATGTTGCCACGACATAGCTGGTATCAAGCTCGGATAATTTAGTGAGTTGTGTTAGGCGTGGCGATCCAACAACTGTCATAGCCATTCCCATAGAAATGAAATCCCAAAGAATTTCATTGGGGCGTAACCCTCTTAGCGACGCGCTATGCCGGAACCCGGGTATGGTGGAAAATGAGCAAGGGTCAGGTCACCACATCCTTAGTGGTGCGTCGTATCGTGATCTGGATGCGGTGACAAGTATGTAAAGATCGGGTCGTCGCATCTTTAGTGGTGCGCTACGCCGTCGCTCGGGTGTAGTAGAAAATGAGCAAGTGTCTTCGCATTTGACTTGGCAGATGCGGGGGTAAGGAAGGTAGTCGAGCCTTGTAAGTTGCGGGTAGGTAGTTGGAATGTAGGATCGCTCTCGGGTAAGCTTCGAGAGGTAGTCGATGCTATGATTAGACGTCGTGTGAATATTCTTTGTGTTCAGGAGATGAAATGGAAAGGTCAAAAGGCAAAGGAGGTGGAAGATACCGGTTTCAAGCTTTGGTACACGGGGACATTGACAGCAAAAAACGGGATAGGCATTGTGATGGACAAGAGATTTAAAAATGGCGTGGTGGACATCAAGAGGCACGGAGATAAGATTATTCTAGTAAAGCTGGTTATTGGAGATTTAGTTTTGAACGTAATTAGTGCTTATGCCCCTCAAATAGGTTTAGATGAGAGTGTCAAGAAGCTCTTTATAGGAAGAGACCTAAATGAGCACATTGGCTCTTCTAACGTTGGCTTTGAGAGGGTGCGTGGTAGTTTCCGCTACGGGAGTAGGAATAAGAAGGGGAGGGGGTTTTGGACTTTGCTTTGGCCTACGATTTGTTTGTTGCGAACTCCTGTTTTAGAAAGAGAGCCTTTCATTTAGTAACCTTTCAGAGTGGTCCTCACTGTAGCCAGATTGATTTTATCTTAGCAAGAAGAGAAGATAGACATGCTTGCTTAGATTGTAAGGTGATACCAGGAGAATGTGTGGTACCTCCGCATAGGCTTGTGGTTGTGGATTTTCGCTTTCAATTGCGCTCTCTATGGAGGAAGCAAATCAAGGTGAAAATGATAAAGTGGTGGAAGCTTAAGAAAGATGCAGCACATACTTTCGAGGAAAGAGTTATAAAGGAGACCCTTTGGTAGGCAGAAGATGATGTAAATGTTATGTGGTTGAAGATGATCGCTTGCATTAGAAAAATAGCCTCAGAGGAGCTTGGTGTGACTAGAGGAGCCAGACGTGAAGTCAAAGACACATGGTGGTGGAACGAGAATGTCCAGAAGGCTATCAAAGAGAAGATAGAGTGTTTTAAGCGAGTACACCTTGATAGGAGGGTGGTAAACATAGAGCAATATAAAATAGCAAAAAAGACCGCAAAGCGAGCGGTGAGTGAGGTAAGAGGTCGGATGTTTGATGCCTTGTACCATCGACTAGACACGAAAGAAGTGGAAAAAGACATCTATAAGATAGCCAAAAGCCAAGAGAGGAAAACTAGGGACCTCACCTAAGTTAAATGCATTAAGGATGAAGCAGAGCGTCTGTTAGTAAATGATAAAGAGATCAAGGATAGATGGAGGGAGTATTTTGCTAAACTCTTGAACGAATATAGTGGGAGCTCATCCATTGAGTTGGATATCTCTTCCGATGACCTAAATAGGCACTTTGTGAGAAGGATTCAGGAATCCGAGTTAAAAGAGGCCTTAAAAAGGATGAAAGGAGGTAAGGTGTTGGGTCTGAATGGGATTCCCATTGAAGTGTGGAGATGTCTTGGGGATGTAGCAATAGTTTGGCTCACCAAGTTGTTCAATCTCATCTTCTGATCAAATATGATGCTTGACGAGTAGAGGCGGAGTACTTTAGTACCTATCTTTAAGAACAAGGGAGATGTGCAAAGTTGTACTAACTATCGAAGGATCAAGTTAATGAGTCACACAATGAAGCTATGAGAGAGGGTTTTTGAGCACCGTCTGTGAGGATCAACGAGAGTCACCCAAAACCAATTTGGTTTCATGCCCGAAAGATCCACTATGGAGGCAGTTTTCTTAATAAGGCAACTGATGGAGAGATACAGAGAACAGAAGAAAGATCTACATATAATCTTCATTGACCTAGAGAAGGCTTATGATAAAGTGTCTAGAAACGTTATATGGTGGGCATTGGAAAGGCACAAAGTCTCAACAAAATACATTAACCTCATTAAGAATATGTACAAAAATGTGGTGACAAGTGTTTAAACAAGTGATGGAGACATCGATGAGTTTCCAATTAATATAGGACTGCACCAGGGGTCGGCTCTGAGCCCTTATCTTTTTACTTTGGTGATGGATGAGATCACACGAGACTTATATGGGGACATTTCTTGGTGCATGCTCTTTGCGGATGATGTGGTACTAGTGGATGAGAGCAGGATAGAGGTGAACCAGAAGTTAGAATCATGAAGACATGCTGTGAAGTCAAAGGGTTTTAAACTTAGTAGGTCTAAAACAGAGTATATGAGGTGTGATTTCAGTGCTACCGCAGTCGAGGAGGGAGATGTTAAATTTGATGGCCAGGAGGTATCAAGAAGGACACTTTTCGTTATTTAGGTTCAATGTTGTAAAAAGATGAGGATATTGATGAGGATGTAAGTTATAGAATTAAAGCCAGATAGTTGAAGTGGCGTCAAGCTTCTGGAGTCTTATGTGATAGTAGGGTGACTCAAAAACTTAAGGGTAAATTCTATAAGACTGCAATTCGTTCTGCTATGCTTTATGGAGCAGAGTGTTGGCTTACGAAAAGGCGACATATCCAACAGCTATACGTAGCCGAAATGCGTATGTTGAGATGGATGTGTGGTCACACGAGGACAGATCGTGTCCGGAACGATGACATACGAGAGAGATTAGGAGTGGCATCAGTTGAGCAGAAACTTGTGCAGTATCGTTTGAGGTGGTTCGGCTATATTCAACGAAGACCATAGGAGGCACCGGTTCGTAGCAGGATGGTAAATCGGCCAAACGGTGCGAAGAGAGGCAGAGGTAGACCAATGACTTGGAAAGAGTCTGTGAAATGAGATCTGAAGGATTAAGATATCGCAAAGGACTTAGCTTTGGATAGGAGTTCGTAGATGCTAGCAATTCACGTGCCTAAACCTTAATCGCCGGTTGTTGCTTCTTTTTAGTCGTCTCTCGGGGTTTCATTTTTAGCCTACCTAACTTGCTTAAGACTAAACTTGCTTGAGACTAAATGCTTTTTGTTGTTGTTTGTAATATTTGAACATCAAAATTTGATTTCTAAAAGTAAAAAATATCACTTATTTCGAATGCAGAGAATAGCGTAATGATTACAGTCTGTCTCAGAACAAGTGCCGATCTTGCGTACAATTATACTCTGTTACTTTGACTACAATTTTTTTTTCTAAACCATATCTTCCTTTAACAAGAACAACTTTTTTTATTTTCAAATTAGAACTATGATCTTAACACCAATAACTACGAATTATATTTGGTATCCTAATATAACGATGTAAAAATGTTAGGAGTAAACATTTTGGCTATGCATCTGAGTCAACACTTTTCAAGTACGTCTGTAGCTAAAAATGTTTGTCACCCTGGCCATTCTACCTACCGAAGGTATATTTGAACAGGATGACGAATCGAAGTTACTTTCCCTTACAAAAAGAATACTAGTATATTAGTAATTTAAGTACGTGGTAAACTGAAGAAAGACCGCTCCATTTTTTTAAAACAACTGCGACAAAAAGGGTTAGGGAGCTAGTAGCACCTGGGCTGGGCTGGTTGGTCGCCGATCTAACGGTTCTGACTTTTCACCGATGAACTTCGCCGTTGTTGACAATGTTGACACTGTTTGCGTGACAGATGTTTTTACCCATTACAGGCAGGGCTGACTCAGCCAGTTGACGAGGTCTGTCTCAAGGACACGATCGGTAATTTAGTGAACCATGAGTATGGGCCTCGGAGAAGTAAACATGGAAATGGGCTCTGATGACACAGACTGATCATCTCGGGCCTATATTTCCTGCACATCCTGCCGATGGATCAGTTGGACACGTGGTGATGTTGTACTGGTCCAGAGGAGACCGTGAAGCATCTATTCCTTGTATGTGCATTTTCACAGCTCTGCATGTACCGCTACTTTTTAAGGCCCTTTTTGAAATAAAGGAATTTTTTTTAATTTTTACATTTTTTATATGAAATTGAACTGACTACAATCCAAAGGAAGCCTTAGTTTGAGGATCAAACTCCCCCGCCTCCGTACAGTAGAAGGCACGATGATTGAAATTTGAACTTTTCATTAACAGTAGGATAAATGGTGTATTACAAGGACACTGTCAAGTCGTACCCTCTCTATGGATGACATGCGGGTCGTCTAGGAACTCTATTTTAAAACCTGGCCTTGGTCCGAAGTAAACAAATATTTGGCCATGCGATTAACCCTTGTATAAGGGCCAATAAAAAAGACCTTGTGTAAGGTGACACTATGACATCAAAATATTGTATTATGTGAAATTCACTGTGGAAAAAAATTAAGTGGACATGCGTCTAATCTTAGGTGATGCCAATAGGCATATTATTTGCCAGTTGAAGGACACATATGTCTAGGCTAGAATATCAATGCAACCAAGCCATGTTTCGGAGAGACGACTATAACTATTTAATTTTCCATGGTATAAATTGCACTCCATTTTCGACATTGGCAAGAGAAAAAGGATGTGATTAGCCAACAAGGTGTTTGTAGAGGGTTTTCTTTCACTAGATTATGCAAGATTGTTAGTCAAAATCTCATAGATTGATTAGACGAGAGGTTGTTGGCTAGTATCCAATGAAAGAGAGGTCATGCACTCACTCTTGTCTCTAAAGAATTAAGAAACCTGAGCAGTGACTATTAATGATCATTATCTCTAGGTTTAAATAATTGTAATCCAATTAAAAATTATAGTTTAAAAATAAATTAGATTAGTTATTCTAAAGATAAGAATTTTAGAACTAATTAATGGAGTATTACCTAGGACTAGGAGTTGTCACGAGAAGATGGCAGGTCACTATCAATGGGTATATTTTTTGTTTTGTGCATTTGAAGGAAGGCATGATAGTCCTATGTACTTATTTGTTGTTGGAGGTTTTCTCCTAAAAGTAAAATGTAAGTCCTCTCCTGAAGTTAATATCGAAGTCCCTCATAGAGCCAAGAAAAATCAACGAGGTAGATGAATTGAACAGCGATTATTTGAAACATGTTTTTGTAAAAAGTCAGGGCTACCTTGTATTGGGTCAAGGACATACAAATGTACACCCAAAGCTCATTTAATTTGCAGGAATTTCAAAATGCAGTACTAGTATGTTGTCACTATAAGAAAAATCACAATTATTTATCGAGGTACTTTGGTCACTGTATGCATAATATTGCTTACTATACATTTCTAGTTGTCATTATTTAGGCTTGATCACAATTTTGGTGTCTATAACCATGTCACTATACGTATATAATGAACAAACAACTGCATATATTGATCACTAAAATTATATTTATAACAAATTATGACACATTTGGTAGCTATAAGTATTTAACAACCAATGGGTGCACACATTGACCACTAAACGTGCGTGTCAACAAATAAAAAAAAGGGATAATACTCATTTTAGTACCTGAATTATTCTCAAAAGCTCAATTCTATTCTTCAATTTTTAAAAGATCCAATTTAGTCCCTGAAATTTGGATATAGGCTCGGTTTCATCCTTGATCTGACGTGGCTACACATGTGGCACGCCATGTCAGCACGTGACATGCCACGACAACTTCAATTTTAAATTCTAATTTTAAATCAATTTTTGTCTCATATCATAACTCTGTTTTGATCCGTTTGAATATCGTTTCTTAAAGATAATGCAAAAACAATATACATGGAGATGTTTTCATATTATATTGTAAATATCAATATATTTACATATGATATATGTGTTAAAATTTAATAATTTGACTACATTTTATATCTTTGATATACACTTCATATTTTAATAAATCTGAATGTTAATGCAATCCAAGTGTAGGAAATCTCATTTTTAAATGCAATAGAAAAATTCATAATTAAAAAGTTTTTTAGATTTTAAAAATACCAATATATGTCCACATGGAATATATAAAATTCTCATGTCTAATTTTAACACAATCCAAATATTGAAAAAATATCCATGCAGTATCTTGTTTTTGTTGCATCAATTATAAGAACCATGATTGTGATAAAAAACCAGAGTTATGGTATGAGAGAAAAAATAATTTTAAATTTGAACCTAAAATTGAAGCTGATGTGACATATCCATTGCTGATGTGTCATGACATGTAGGTGCCACGTAAGACTAGGGACGAAGGTGATCCACTAACCAAAGTTCAGGGATCAAATTGAACTTTTTCAAAGTTGAGGGATGAAATTAAGCTTTTGTGCATAGTTCGGGGACTACATTGACTATTAGCTTTTGTGCAATTTCTATGGCGCCAAATTCGTATGGATTAGTCGACATGAATGATTTTCTTTACATTTTTTATATTTTCGTAGTAGTTTGAGGCACAAGGGAAAATTTTGTTTTGTGCCTCAAACTTGAGGCTAAGATTTATCATTAATCGTTAGCTTGAGGCTAAGACTTGAGGTCAAGAAAATATAACTTGAGGCTAAGACTTATCATTTCATCTCAAGGATACAATTCATGATTCAAAACCTGATTGATGAAAGGCGTAACCTAGCACAACGAAGAATACTCTGACCTTGGTCAGAGTAGGCAGCGAATTAGCAAGCAGAAAATAGCAGATGCGGTGGTGGAAGTGGAAAATTTGGCGGTGGTATCGAATCTCTCTTCAACTCTAGCTTTGCGAGTAGAGCGAGCCTTTAGCGCTTATCAGCAGATTTGATTGGCCCCACCCCACCACAAAAGCATCCATAGATAGAAATTGATTAGTTCCTCCCGGTCGTGGTTGGTCCTAACTAAACAACGCAGAGAACCACCATAATAATAAATAACGTGCGAGCTGCGACCAAGTCAAAATCGAAGTAGAATCCACCCGTCCGTCCGATACGATCCGGTCCGAGCTCCACCGGGAAGGGCGAGGAAGGAAGACGAGAGCGATCTCGAGAGGTGCATGCACGGCGGCGTCAAGCGCGCCCGGACCCTGGCGCCGGCGGGGTGCGATTAATGGGACCAGGCGCGCCACCGACCAGCGACTCCGCCACAGCCGCACGATGAAAAAGCGCGAGGCGTGGGCCCGGCGTTGACCGCGTCGTCCCCATGCCCTCGCCACTCGCCCCACCTGGCCCCGGCGGCAGGGTCAAAGGGTAGTCAGCGGCTCCGCGGCGCCACCAAAAGCCACACGTGCCCGCCTGCCCGCCGCTGGGCCCGGAGTTGCTCCCCGCCAGGCCCAGGCGGTGCGCAAAGCGGAGGTTTGTCTGGTCGTGGACGCTTTCCTCCTGTCTCGCTGACAGCAACCGCGCGCGCCGCCGCCGGCCGATCGATGGATGACCACCTCCCTCGGTACTGTACTGCTCACCGTTACTGGATCCAACTGAAATTTACTAACTTCCACTGATACGACTACTTTAATACTGCCTCCTGGGTTAGTAGTAGAATGCTTCAGATTAATTTGGATGGCTGATTACTTGAACTGATCCTGTTACGTGGCGCATATACAGCGAAAGCGAATTTGTTAATTTGTTAAAGCTAGCTAGCTAGGTCCTGACAAATTAATGTAGTGGCCCTGCGAAAGGGACAAATTGAAACGTGCTGAAATTGAACGGAAAGCTTTGCTAGTTCAGTGCACCACCCAACTAGCTAGCATCATCGAGCAGATAGCCACCTGTACAAGTGCATGCATCACAGTAATCAGTTCGTCCGAACGCTGGTTATATGCATGAACAAGCTATTTGTTACTACTGCATGAACACGTTCATATATAAGAATGAACAAGTTAATTAAAACTCTAATTTGTAACTACTGCACGATAATGCCAAACCTAGCTCTTAACAAGTTATTGTAGTCGTAGGGCCGCACTTCCAAAGCGACATATTGAAACGTGCTGAAAATGGAACGAAAGATTTGCTCCTAGTTCAGTGCACCACTCGGCTAGCATCGTCGAGCAGGAGCAGCCGGCTAAGTTGGCTTGCTGTGCAAATGCATGCATCAGTCTTCTGTTCATCCAGGTGCTGGGCTGCTTGGCTACATGCATGAACAAAAGCCTTGCACGTACACCTGAATCGCTCGATTATAAATAAGACTTGCTTTCAGACGAATGCCAAATATATGCTTCAGTTCTCTACATTTTTCAAATAAAATTAATATCAGTTCTGCAAATCATAGTTGTAACTCTCATGAGTTTTGGTTAGGTCAAGTTTGATTACGTACCCTAGGGTATCATGTGCGGTACCATTAAAATACTCTGACTAATGTGGACAACGACACGATATCTAATAACATAATTTTGACTTATATATTTTTTAAAAGTATTTATTAAAAGTTACATATGCATATTTTTATGAAAGCTTTTATTCATATGCCATTTCCAAATTTAACACCTTATAATTTATTTGTGGTTTACATTTCTAATGCTTGATCGAAGCATTGTTTAAAACAACATACTTTCCAACACCGGCGGGAGTAAGGAAAAAAAAATACCCTATCGCATATCAGAAAAAGGACAAGTAGTGAAAAATATTGACATGGAAGAAAAGATGACGGCGCGCTAGATTAAAGCCCGGAGCGATGTGATGGTGTTTTAATGGTTTATAGCTTGTACCATGCTGCTCATGAATCCATTCGATCTGAGTGTAGCATAGTTGACAGGTGACGAAGGAAGAATTATATAGCTAGGAGCCACTAATCTATTCGTAAGTAACGTTCGCCTTGGTCCATCCATCCGTAGGGAATTAGGCGGAATATTGTGGCGGGAAGGAGAAATCCATGGAAGGAACCAAATACCGCACGTGCCGGGCCCACCCTCAATATCCCTTTCCCATGTCTTCCCCTCGCCCTTTTTAAACCCCCGGCCCGCGCGCCTTCGTCCTGCAGCAGTCCATCCATCCACCCACCCACCGATCGATCATTCCCTTGTCAACCTCGCTCGCTGTCGAAGCCCCTCGATCATTGTCGAAGCTTCACCAACACCAGGCACACGCACAGCTAAGCGCTTACGATCCATGGACGGCGGAGGCGAGGGCGACCCGCACCCCAAGTACCGCGGCGTGCGGCGCCGGCCGTGGGGCAAGTTCGCGGCGGAGATCCGCGACTCGAGCCGGCACGGCGTCCGCATGTGGCTCGGCACCTTCGACACCGCCGAGGAGGCCGCCAGGGCCTACGACCGCTCCGCGTACGCCATGCGCGGCGCCAACGCGGTGCTCAACTTCCCCGAGGACGCGCAAGTCTACGCCCGCGAGCAGCGCGGCTCTTCCTCCTCCTCCTCGTCGTCGTCGAGGCAGCAGCATCAGCAGCCCGGCAGGAGCTCGGAGGTGATCGAGTTCGAGTACCTCGACGACGCGGTGCTGCAGGAGATGCTCAGGAACCACGACGAGCGGAAGAAGAAGTGATCGCAAACCGAAATGAGCCATAGCTACCAAGCTGCTGCTTGCTACCCGACCGGCCGGCCGGCCTGCCCCTTACCATTACATTACGCATCATCAAGCAGTAAGTACTGTATGGTTAAGCTGCGCAAGGCCGTGATGAGCCCCCGTCGCCATCAACTACTACTACTACTAACTAATTTGAGGATTTCACCTACACGAAAGTTAATGATCGATCGCTGGATCGATCGGGCGTCGGTGTAGTCGTACGAGCATTTAATTTGCTCATGAGCTGATTGATAAGGTGATCGATACTGCATGTAATGAGTTACAACTACTAAATCATTTGACACAGTGTTTCGCAAGGAATGGATACACGGCTGCTAAACTGAATGAATGATTCTCATGGAACGGGTACACGGCTGCACGGGCAGAGAGAGCTGCGCGAGCAATGATCCACGCACAATGCCAGGCCGAGCGGCGGCGGCGCGCGCACGGGGGGAAGAAGCTTCGACGAATCTGCTGGCGGATGGATGCTTGCGTCCCTGCTTATGTCTGCTCGCTCGATCGCTTCACCTCGCGCGCATTTCCGCGCTGCTGCATGCAGACAGCGAGACAGACAACCAATTCACATGGGATCGACCACTCAGTTTTGTGAACAGCATTCCTTTCGTCATCAAGGTTTCAACAGAAACCATACGTGGGGGAAGGAGGTTTCAACTTTCAACAGAAGCTCTCCACGTACGCACCCGTGCAGTTTATTCGCAAGTACAGAACTGAGCAAGCTTGGTCGGAAAAAAAAAGAAAAAGAACCGAGTACCGGAATGTCCCTGTTTGCCGAGTGCCAAAAGCACTCGGCAAAAGACCAAAAACACTCGACAAAGAATACCAAAGAATGTTGGAAACTAATTAAGGCCCCCATTATAATAGAAGATAAGTAATTAACACTATTGAATCCTGCCAAATCCTTTGAAGTTCCTGCAGATTGCTTCTACTACTCCTTATGTTTTTTTAAGGTAAATAATTGATCAAGGGGTCGATTCCTAGGGTCTGTCTCTCTATAAATTCAGCTGTTCTTTTTTCTTTGAGTTGCAATACAAATACATACTCTACCAGAATGTTCACCGCTACGTTTTCAATTCCTATAGTATTCAAATGGATACTAAGGTCCAACCCTGTTTTTCCCTTTTACATACATTTTTTTGGAATATCTTGCATTTTCAATGTGGGCGTGAGGACACCTACTATAAAGTTGGATGCATCAATCAATTAATAACCACCAAAAGGAAATCATTCATCAATGGTTGGGCGGTTAGAAAAATACATATGAATAAAGAGGATTATATATACTCTCTCCATTTCTAAATTGTTGTTTTTGACTTCTAACATCAATTTGACTATTCATCTTTTTTTTTGTTAAATATCATAATTTTGTTATAATTTATTTAATTATTATTGTTATTTGAATTATTACTTAGAGTATAATTTTACATATTTTAACTAATTGCGACGCTACTAGTACTACGCTACGTACGGTCGGAAGAACCCATGCGAACGTTCCTTTTTAATCGACGGAAGACTCAATCTCTCATAAATCGGGCAATTTATGGGTCAGGAATTAATTTGTAATTTTATTGGACAAGGTCGTATTCGGGCAAAGAAAATCCGAACGCTCTAAACGGAGTCACGCTACGTGTTGTCATAGTTCTCGCTTTCTTATTCTTATTGAACCAGATGGCACGAATTCAAGTAACTACTCCGTTCATAGGCCATCTTCTGCAGGCGGTAGTACTCCCTACAACCATGTTCTTTTTTTTTTCTTTTTCCGACACGTGTTGCTTAGCTACCGTGTTTGAGTTGGAGTTGCCTAGGATTAGTAAAATTCCTAGCACTAGTCAAAATGCTGTACGAGTAAACTATGCGGTACTCCTATAAGGTGTTGACACTGCGATATGTTTCTGGAAATCAAGTACTCCTCCGTAGTTAATCAAAGACCAAGCACACGTGTAGTCTTACGTCAACAACTCAACATCGGTGGTACGTACGACGAAGAAAATGGTGTTACGTGCGTGCATCACTCCTTACATCCGATTGAGGTGCAAAAGCAGCATCAGGGCACGACCAACGCATGCAGGTCAGCGTCAGCGAAAACGTGGCTTCAATTCACTCCAAAGAAAGAGCTGTGGCTTCGAAGAATTAAAATTGTGGCTTCCCGCGTTGGCTCGATGATCAAGCCCGTGCGATCAGCGCTCAAGCGTCGACTATCTTCGTTCTTCCACGAAAAGGTGCCGATCGTCGATCAAGTCAGTGTATGCGCACACTGCTCGTTCGTCACACATCTGCTCCTCAATTGGTTTGCTTCCCATGCGTCGTATGTAGCTGATTAGGGTTAATGAAACCACTACAGTACCAATTAAGTTTGTACATTGCCGAATGTCGGACCCACTAGCCGGTGAAATTGGTTGGTTTTTATTTCCTGCTACGGTAGTAGTATTAGTTTTTTTTGAAAAATGATCTTCCGATGAAATTGGATGAGACCAGTTTAACTTCAATGTAGCTAGTTGGTTTTCAACCGTTTCATTAACCCTGACACTGAATAAATGCTTTTTGAAAGTTACAAAAAGATTATAAAAACCTTACTCCCTTCCCTCTATAATTATTGATGTTTTGATAAATCTCACATCCGGATGTCTGTGGTTAATTTTAGAGTATTTTTTCTTATCCGCTCGGAATAAATATCATTGATGGTCTATCCTGTTTAGTATTCTCTATCTTCCCAACTGGTAAGCATAGGCAGGCCCGATGCATATGGTGACTAGTATGACTCCTCATGCTGCGCTTCTACTTGTTTTTTTTTATTTTATTTCAGCACCTCAGTAACTGCAATACATACTTCCTCCGGTATAAAAAGGAAGTCATTTTAGACAATTTTTTGTCAAACATTAAGAATATGAATTATATGATTATCTTTGTCTCAAAAATATTTTTTATAAAATATACATATGTCACTTTTTTATAAATATTTTTATAGAAAATATAGTCAAAGTTATGTTTTGAAAACCATATCATTATAAAAAAATGACTTTCTTTTTTATACCGAAGGGAAAGCTAGTCAGGGAAGGAATACCTAAAACGTTAAGAATTTTGAGACTTGAGGGAGTTCTTGGAAATTTCAGAAATAGAAAGATGGTACCAATTTGATAAATGACTTCACAAGTTTTCAAAAAAAGTATTGATAAAGAGATTTTTAAAAACCAAATAATTTAAAATTCAAATTGATGTGGGAGTGTTGATCACTTTGGTGGCCATAGAAGAGGCACCAGGGCTGATGTTTTATCTGGGAGGTAGCCGTCCAAAATAGGAGAACCATGAGCTGGTTCAAGCAGGGTTCGAAAATCGTTGAAAACCGGTCGATTTGCACCAAGAGTTGGTTTGGTCTGGTTTCATCCAAGCATAAAAAGTAAAAGTAAAATAAAATTAATAAACCTATAATTATGAAAGAGCAATAAAGTAAAATGTATAAATATAAAAATAAAAAAACATGCACTAGGCTGTAGAGAATAGAAAAAACTATACTTGGCAAAAAAATTAAAAAAAGAGCCCAACAAGAGGGAGTGTGCAGAAGGAGGTTTCGATTTGCCCTACGCGGCAGCAGCAAATTAAGATTTCTCGTGGGTGTGGGTAGCACGATAATGAGTTCAACAAAGGTGGTGAACATGAGTGCATAGGGATTCTCAACAGTAGTGTTTGTTCATTGCCAAGAACATAGGGGACGGACGGATCGGAGTCCTCTCAATTTTTTTAAATCTAAATCCAGACAACTACTGTATTTGGGAATTAGATCCATTCTTAACGGTTTTTCTTCTACAGTAACCATAAAAAATATTTGCGCTCCAGTCTATAGTACTACCACACTGTACCGTGGCACATCTCACTAATTACTGTACCTATGTGAGAAATACGGGTCCGTGACGGACAGCTTTCACATGAACGGAACGGTGGGGGTGATATGGCATACCGCTGAGGCAAAAGCTATGGAAAAATGGAGAGGAAGATTAGCATGATATTTGACAGGCATTAGCGCCCGTTACAACGTATTGCTTGCTCACCGTTTCAAGTAGCATGGTTTAACATAATGTTTAATAATTGCCAAAAAAAAAGTAGCATGGTTTAATATAATGTTTAATGAAAATGTTCGAGATAGCTAGCGCCTCTAAAAGCATGCATAGGGCTTGATAGTCCTGACTAATATACCTTCTCTATTTTTAAATTGTTGTCTTCATTAATTTTTAATATCATTGATAATTCATATCATTCAAAATAATATATTAAATACCTTTAATGATAAAATAAATTATAACAAATATATATGTTATTTATCATCTTTTTACTAAGATGAATGACAGTGACAATAGTTTAGGGCTCGTTTGGTAGCATTATGATTATTTAAAAATAGTTTATATTTAAGATTAGTAGTGAAAATCACTTTTCTACTTATCCACACAATTTGTTTCTTATGTCAAAACTGTTTGGAAAAATAGGTTATCTGGTATGGATTATAGGTGGTGGAAAGACATAAGTGGTAAAAAGCTATTATCCGCAGCTTATGAGTGCTAGTACAAAATATAAATGTGATGATGGATGTAATCAATTATTGGTTATAAGTATTTGTTAGAAATTATAATATAAGCTACTATAATCATTTACAAGAGCAGCTCTGTAATCTCTTCTCCCCCCGTCCCAATTGAAACCAGGATTCGTAATTGGGTTTGAACAATGATTTCTATAAATTTTAACGACTTTAGTAATATATAAATTATGTACTCCATCTGTCATAAAATATAAGTAATTCTGAGTTTGATCAAAGTCAAATTCTTTTAAGTTTGATTAATAATATTTAGAAAATTAAATAATTTCCAATGTAAAAAGTTGCATGCTATAAAAATTTTGTTTGACGATAAATCTAGTCACATAATTGTTATATGGTAAG
>BCLF01000041.1:894892-922661 GCA_001602275.1 Zoysia japonica
GATTTTGTGATTTAGCCATCACTTTTTTAAAGCCAATCTCAATTGAGTCACAAGTCCGTTAAATGAGTCTAACGGTGTTAAATTTTTGTGTGAAAAAACAAAATTGTCCTTTGTGATTATACCATGGTTTTAATAATTTGATGCTCAAAATTTGAAATGTGAACAGAATTTGATAAAAAATTTAAATGTTCATAAAAGTTTAAAATCTAAAAATTTAAAAATTTTAAATTCAGATTTCAAAATTTTGAAAATTTTGGAACTTTCCAATTCAAGTTTTAAATTTTGAAAAAATTGAAATTTTCAAATTCAGGTTTCAAAATTTTGAAATCTTGAAGATTTCAATTTTAGGTTTCAAATTTTGAAAATTTAATATTCCGATTTCAAAAGTTTGAAAGTTCATATTCAAGTTTCAAAAATTGGAAAATTTGAAATTCAGATTTCAAAATTTGAAATTTTGTGTCAAATTCTGTCCACAATTAAAACTTTCAAATTTAGATTTTTAATTCTTGTATAAATACAATAAAATGAACAATATAATGGTACAATTATAAGGACAATTTTGTCTTTTCAAACAAAAAAATTAACACCGTTAGAGTTACTTAACGGACTTGTGGTACAATTGAACTTAGCTTTTAAAAAGTGATGGATGAATCACAAAATATGAAAATCAATGGCTGAATTACAGTTACACTAAAAATCTATAGTTAAATCACCATTGTCGTTTTGATTTATTTCTTAAAAAGTGCCCTCTCGTTCATTGACTGATGGACGGCCAGGATTGATCTCGGTTGCGGAACAGTTAAGCGGCGGCTCGAGAAACCTCGTTTCCTCTCCTCTGTCGGGTGAGCGCCGCCGCCCATGGCGAAACGCCTCCTCTCCCGCGTCCGCCTCGTTGCGCTCCACCGTCCCATTCTTCCTCCCGCCCTCACTCGCTTCCTTTCCGGCGACCCCCCTGTCCCGAAGACTAGTGAACTGGAGGACAAGGGCAAGAAGGCGGCAGCGGCCGCGGCGACGGCTGTGGTAGTGGAGGCGAGCGCCAAGAGCCGGAGGGAGGATGCTGAGTTAGTCTCGAGGGAGGGGTCCGAGGAGGACGACGAGGATGCTGGCCTCCCCTGGACGGGATGGAGGCCCGACGTCGCTTGGCTCTCCAGGGCTCTCGAGCCCGCTCTGCACCTTTACAAGCAATACAACTGGAAATCTTTAACATGTTCGTCTCCATCTGCCCTTTCTACTCTATTTCATTATGTTGTTAGTCCACCTCGGCCTTTCGTTTCTGCTGTGCCTTCATTTCTTGGAAGAGAAGGGTGGTCCCCCTTAAACTCAGTAGCAGTGTAGCACGCACATGTTGATCATTAACCAAGAAGTTCGCAGCAAATGGGGGAAAATATTTTCCGAATTAGTTTAATAAAATGTTCTGTATTGATTCTGGTAATGAGCATGTATATTTTTTTCCTAAATCTGAACCAGTAGCAAAAAATTGACACTTGGTACGGAAATCCTATACATTTCTTAAGTTCTATGTAAAATGAGGGAGATATTGCAGTAGTTTCGGCCGTTATTAAGAAATTAGGCTTTTTTTTTCAATTGATATTTGGTTCAATTACGCATGACTACAATTTGAACACCACCATTATGTTAATTGTCACACAATTGAAAAGCTAAATATAATGTCCACTAGAGTGCCTTATGTCGTACTATCTCAATGCAGCTGATGGTGGAGGGGAAAACATCCCGGCAAGCACCCGGACGTTTAGCGAGATCTTAAGTGACCTCCAGCGGAGTAAGATAAGCATAAAGGACTGGAGCCTTAGTGATCTTACCATTGGTCTCTACCTTATTTATCTGAGCCAAGCTTCCGCAAAGAATGCTGAAAGCTTCAAAGGTGTTCAGATATCCTCCAATAAGATGGTAGGTCGTTCAGACTTGATTTCATTACAAAATATGTAGCAGCCAGTTAACCATTTCTCTTAAAGAAAAAAAGGCATATCGGCTGGTGGTGATGACTGAGTATTTGGAGTTTCAGACAGTTTAAACTGTTATGATTCTCAAAAGAAGAGGCAATACACCTAACAAGGATTTGTCTCTTTCACTTCCTAGGTTCAAGAGCTAATTTATCACCTTGAACTTGCAAGAGGTTGTTATAAGGGTAGTGCAACAGGGCTTGCACGGTATAGCATGCTTCGGAAGAGAAATGTTGTTAAGTTTGTGAAAGATTCCAGTATTTTGAGACCAGGATATTACATTGGTGTTGACCCACGAGCAAAATTGGTGATACTTGGTATCCGTGGCACTCACACAGTCTATGATCTTGTTACTGATTTGATTGCTCTAAGTGATAAAAAGGTGTCACCTAGAGGTTTCTCAACACACTTTGGGACATATGAGGCTGCTCGTTGGTACCTTCGCCATGAGTTGAAAGTAATAAGGACATGTTTGGAAAAGCACCCGGTACGGAAGTGTATTAATCATGCATTAAGTTGATATTATCATCTTCGTTCCTCTGTTTATTTTATTAATTTTGAAGCAGGATTATAAGTTGCGGTTAGTAGGACACTCACTTGGAGGAGCTTCTGCAGCGCTTCTTGCTATAATGCTACGGAAGAAATCGAAGGAGGAGCTTGGGTTTAGTCCAGACATTATTTCTGCTGTTGGATTTGGGACACCACCTTGTGTATCAAGAGAAGTTGCTGAGAGTTGCGCAAGCTATGTCTCTACCATTGTACTCCAGGTTTACTGGATTTTCTTTAACTTGAATCAAATCTCGTTTCTAGTATCTCCAGACTACCTTTCAGAAATTTGTAATTGGCGCCTTATCCTTTCTTTATTGCAGGATGACATTATTCCTAGGCTTAGTGCAGCTTCACTGGCCCGGCTGCGAACTGAAATACTCAAAACAGATTGGTGAGTAGTGAATACTCCATTAGCAATGGATGGCCAAACTTAGTTGTTGACTTAACACAAACCTAGGAGAGGCTAGGACTTATATTTAGATCATAGGGAGTATTAAGTTTGAAATGCTAGTAATTGACAAGACATTTCTTGTCAGGTAGAAAGGAAGAAGTTTCTGATAATTGACATTTCATATGGAGCTCTTAAACACCATATATGTAGATCTTTTGACCAGGCAACTTGTTAAAACTAATTGGGTGGATTTTTGTACGGGACCTTTTCTTAATCATGCTGTTTTGTAGGGTAAGTGTTCTGGAAAAGGAAGACTGGAAGCATATTGTGGACATTGTAACAAACGCTAAGCTTGTTGTTTCGTCAATTCAAGATGTGGCACGTAAACTTGGTGATTACGCCAAAATTGTAACAGTATCATCAGGTTCTGGTGAGTTGTCTTCTCCAGAGACAAGTGCAAATCATTGAATTGCTTTCTTGCAAAACATAAGAGGGCAAATGCTATTTGATTTCATTGTAAGCATCTTACTGAATCTGATCTTCCTGTCTTGCCAGATGCAGCCAAAGATCAAGCTCGTCTTACTAATTCCACTGAGGCCATGTCTCAGAGTAAATTGGATGAATATGTGCCTGAGGATCTCTTCCTTCCTGGGACTTTGTATTACCTCCAGAGAGATGTTGAGAATGTAGACGGCGTTGATGACGAGTCATACACACTGTGGAGAGGTGATCCAGCAGAGAATTTTCAGAGAATACTGTTATCAGGCAATTTGATATCTGATCACAGATGTGAAAGCATACTATACGCATTGAGGGATGTGCTCAAGACACTACCAGCAACAGCAGAATGAGTTAATTCTATTTTCTTCATTTCTCTCATGCTTTTGTAGTAGCTGGATTTGATAGCTTATGACCTGCAAATGGGTTCCTTTGACCTTTTTCCCAAAGGGTAACCGGCCTTGGGGTTTTCTTGTACAGAGTAGTTGATGCAAGGGAATGCTGAAGAACAATAGTACAGCTAACGACGAGGAATGTAATTTTGCAAACATGCAGAGGGAAATGGGCTCCCCTTGTTAGCTAGTTGAAAGTACAAAATGTACGCTCTTTCTTGGAACTAAGTTTCTTTTCTTTGTTGGATCAAGCGCAATTTTTTTTTTGTGGATCCATGAGGATTCCTTGGATAGTATAGAATAATTTTTGGGCTGCGTCTTATGGCCAGACATGTATGCCATTCATGATCATAAGAACATATAGAAGCAGAAGAAATGCATTTGCGCCTTCATCAATCTTTTGTTTCTACATTCAACAGCCATCATCAGAACTGATGCTAGTCATCTTCGTATGAGAGCGACTCTAAACTCTAAACAACAAACGTTTTAGCAAGGAGAAATTCATCAGCATTGGGTCTAAATTAATAATCATCAGCTAGCCTAAACATTTCCAATCAGAAGAAATTCATTTGTTTATTGATCCACTTTTGCTACAACCAGCAACAGCAGCCATCAGATGCAACTCCACTACTCGTCGGCGAGTTGGCTACAGTCCTCAATGAGTTCTGGACGACGCTGGAGCCGTCCAGCACCTTGCCAAAGGCGACGTGCTTGCCATCGACCCATGTTGTTTGGGGGGGTGCTGGTGCACGTGAATAACTGAGATCCATTAGCGGAAGTTCTCGGCCATATTGGGGACGGTGTCGGCGAAGAGCTCCATCACGATGCGGCGGGCCTTGGCCTCGCCGATGAGGATGTCCAAGAACAGGGTTATTGGCCATGTCTTCTTCCTCGTTAGTACCCTCTCCGTTCCAAAATAGAATATGTTTTTTATTATTAAAAATTAATATTTAACTATTTATCTTATTAATTTTTTATGAAAAATATAATGCTAAATAATTTATGCTTAAAGGTTTTCTAATAATAAATTTTTTCAATAAAATAAATAACATCTTCATAATTTTTTTAAACAAGATAAATGGTTAAACGTTAATGTTTAAAAGATACTTATTCTGAAATGGAGCGAGTATCTCATACCTAGACGTGGCACGCAGCATGGCACAAACAACACAATCAGTCGGATGATTCCAAAGGAAAAGCAAATAACAATCTAGAGTCTGGCATGACCAGATTGATGAAGGCCATTTCGTTGTGGAGACGAGGCGCGCACATTGTGTTGCTACTTCGATATGTGCTTAGTTCCTCAGGTCGCAAAGATAATCCTAAAACTTAAAAAAAAAAGAAGAGGAAATGTCGGATGGAAACCTTTGTTCTACTGTTGGCTTGGAGAAGGCGGTGGAGAAACAGAGCATAGCAGAGAAGCCGGTGGCTGCGGCAAGCAGGAGAAGGGAGCCGTGATGATATACTTCCTCCCTCTCACTTTATCAGTTTATCTATCGTTTGAGATGGAAGCACCAAAATAAATGTTTTATGAGCAGTTCTGAATGTCTAAGTGAAATGAAGCTCGAAAAGTATAATACAATAGGAATTGAAAACAACCGATAAAGTGGGACGGCGGGACCGCGGGAGTAATAAAAAAAGGGTTGGTCACGAAGTTAATGGGCCGCTTTGAGCTCACAGGGCTAGGCCTCGGACTCTTGTTGCGGTGCAACCAGGAATGGGTCTGATGGGTTCAATGGGCTGTTGAAACAGGAGATCAGCAGCCCATTAGGGCTCTGCGGCTTAGTTACCACTAACAAATCCACTCAGCAGAGTCTAATTAACATCAACTAGTAACAATTTAACGAATCCAATTGACATCAACTAATAATATAAGAGATTCTAAAATAGATCCAAATGATAGTAGAGTAGTATACCATCCATTTGCGTTGATCTCGAGGCTTAAATAGTTATTTTACCTCATATGAGTTAAATGTTCTCTAATAATAATTCATTATCGTACCATTTAATTTGAAAAGTAATCAGTGGATTTTGGCAAGTGACGGTAATCAAAGACTTGTTGTCGGTTGATATTAATTTGTTTCTTTATATTTTCTACTTAAATCAATAGTTGAAATAGAATTCGTATCTTACCTCTTAGGAGGTAAAAGAATAATACTTAGTGGGCCCTAATTTAATCACTCCAAGGCTAATTTGTCTATTTCTACTTTTGTTCTAAACCAATGAGATGTAGCATTAATTGATAAACCATATCAATCTTGCTTGGCCCCTATTTGTGGAAGTTGCCTAGAGGGGGGGGGGGGGTTGAATAGGCAATAACTCGAAAATTCGCTACTTAAAACAATTTGATCAGTAAAAACAGAACACGGATTAGTTCGGTTGGGTGAACCTGTTCGCAAGCAGACAAGGCCGGTCTTCTTCGGATTAGCCTGTAAGGGCAGCGGAAAGATCAAACGAAAACGAAACAGAAACAAGAGATACAGAGATTTTTGATCGAAGTTCAGCTCCACACAGAAACCTACGTCTCTGTTGAGAGATCCACAAAGGACCAGGTTTCTCTCAACCCTAAACCTCTCCAAGCGACCATAAAGATCAGCTTGGTTCTTCACTAAATCAAATGAGGGTGACACAAACCTCCTGGATTGCACCACAGCGGTCTTGATGGATTTCGGGTGACACCTAACAGTCTAAAAGATGAATCTTCAAGAGTAATAAGTCCAGCAATACCTGCAATGAATACAATCAAGTGCACGATGCAAACGAGAGGTGGAAAACACTCTTCTCATCCTTCAATCAAACCCTAGGGGATTCAATGAAGAACTTGGAAAGAGGTGGAGTAGATCTCAGAGGGTCTCAGGGCATGATTCAAAATGAGGCGCAAGATTTTGGTAACCCTGAGACGTTGGGGGGCAAGAGATTATATAGATCATTCAAGGGATACTTTTCAAAAGTTCTAGGAGCGGACTAGTCCAGAGGGCCGAACAAGTCTGGACCTCAGGCTCAACGGATAGTTGGTCATCTCGCTGGTGTCTGGGGAAAGCCTGGACTAGTCTGACCAAACGGACAAGTCTGACCAAATCGAGATGCTACCATTCTGGAGTCCGCCCGCCTAGCGAACAAGTCCGCTGACAGACATGCCCGGAGGATCGAACAAGTCCAGTGGTAACGGGGTGCTCCTTCTCTGTAGTCTACTCGACTGGCGGAGAAGTCTGCTAGCGGACTAGTCCGGCTCTGTCGGAGGGACATCTCTCTAGATTCTGTGGCTCGGACCGGATACGGCAGGTGCTGGACAAGTCCAGGGTGACTAACATGCTCCCTCTCTGGAGTCCGGCCACTCATCGGGCAGGTCCATTACTGGACCAGTCCGAAATCAGTAGGCAGGAACAAGAAACTGGATGCTGAAAATTCAAGGAGTGGGAGAGCACTTAACAATTTTCATTTTAGGCTCCCTTGGCACTGCTTGGGGCGGCTCGGGCTTATGGCACTGTGCCATAAGCTCGAAAAGCTTCAAAGCCGTGGCTTGTCCGGCTCGGGTGAAATGGCTCACATGAACAGTGTTTTTACTGTATCTACAGTGCACAAACAGTAGCGTAGGCTGGTTGAAATAAGCTCTGCCAAACGGCCCCCTAGAAGTTGCCGAACCTTAGAAGTTGACGAACCCCCCTTGCTAGTACGGTGGTACTATGACTCAAAGAAGATAAAAATGAAACGCCTTGGAGGCGTGGAACCATCTTTCCTCTTTTTTCTTTGGAAAAAAGTCTTATTTACCTCCCTCAACTTTCGTGAGTGTTCGGTCTCCCCCTATTACAAAACCTGGTAGGCAAACCCCTCCAACTTTTGAAACCGTTCATTTTTGGTCCCTGGCACCATTCAATAGCAGTTTTGTCCGACGTGGCATCCGACATGGACCGGGCCCTGCTGACTCAGAGCGGCGTATAGAACAAGAGGGGACACGGCCCGACCGTCCACGGTGTCCCCATTTCTCCCGCGCCCTCCCTGAGTCAGCCGCCCTTCTCCTGTAACCCTAGCTCTGATGGCGGCGGCGACTAGCCGGTGCAGCAGGTTGAGGCGGCCGGTGCAACAGCTTTGTTGCCACCTTTTTATAGTCGCATGTTAGCTACGTGCGGCCGCTGTATGGGAGGGGGAGTATAATGTAGCTTTTTTGTCAGATTTCGTGCTGATAGATTAGTTTAGGATACGTGATCTGCATTATATATTGGTCAAATGCCGTGGATCTGATGGATTAGCTTCACTTTCGATGGATTCGGTCTCGTTCTGAGCACTTTAGATGATTTTCAGATTATTTTAGTGTCATTATTTAAGGTGCTGAAATTGGATAGCTGTTTAATAATCTTTCCCTGTCACTTTGCTATATGATTATGGATCCATTGAGCATGCTGGCTATTAGATTCCATTTGGATGGGGAGTTTATTACTAGTGGGAGGACAGTCTGATACATTGGAGGAAGAATTGTCATGTCCTATTTAGTAAGAGACAAGGTCAGCTATCCAGAGATTCTTGGACACCTGCGAGATCACATGGTAGTTGAGTAGGGAACCTTGTTACATTGGCTATTTCTAGGGCTTACACTGTCAGATGGATTGCGTGTTATTTATGATGACAAATCAGCTTTAGAGATGTCTAACTGTATTTGTGAAGGTGGTGTAGCAGAGATATTTGTGAAAGAACCACATGTACAGATGGAAAGAGGCAATAAAGATGATGAAGACAGTGATTTTGAAGCTGAAATGGCAGATTTGGATGAGACATCTTCAGAGGACATTGATGAACCTTTGGAGGAGAATGTTATTAAGATTGGTTCTGAATCTAGTCAGTTGGTGCATAAGCAACTAAGCCAGCTGAATGATTTCTACAGAAGCCCATCTAAGCGGGTGAAAGAAGTGTCTGGGGGCAGCAGCCAATCAAAGAAGATGAAGCAATATGTGGCCTTACTTCTTGCAACCAGACTAGTACACAGTCTCATGATCAAGAGCAGCATGGTTCTGACAGTGATAATTACAACAGTGATAGTGATTACAATCCTAGAGATGAAGTTACATCAGAAGAAGATGAAGAGGTAGTGGAAATTCAGAAGAAGTTTAAGGCTTTCAAAAAAAACTGAGGAGAGGTCAGGCAGCTAATTTGGATGATGTTGTTCTGAGTCTCTCAACAGCCATGCCACCTGGTTTTTCTTCCCTTGGAGATGAAGTTTATGAAACACCATACCTTGAAAGTGATGATGAAGAAAGCTATGATGAGCTAGGCAGTGATGGTGAGTTTAGGAGGAAGCCAGGTGGTCAGCCAAGGTTCAGGAATACTAAAGATGTGCAAAAATTTTGTTTGGGAATGAAGTTTAGCAGCAAGAAGGATTTTAAGAAAGCAATTATAAGATATGCTTTGGCTGAGAGAAAAGTCATAAATTTTGTCAAGGATGATCCTAAGAGGGTGAGGGCAAAGTGTGATTGGGCAACTTGTCCTTGGGTTTGTCTATTGTCAGATACATCTAGAACTAAGAGCTGCCAGATAGTCATTTTTGAAGATTTGCACACTTGTCCTCTCAGAAGAGACAACAAACATGTAACTGCACAAAGGATAGCTCAAACATATGAGAAGTTCATTATTGCAAACTTGTCATAGAAACTGGTCAACATGCAACAGACAGTCCAAGAAGAGATGTTTGCAAATGTTTCTATTTCAAAGGTTAAGCATGCAAAAGCCATGGTCATGCCAAAGGCTCTAGATGCAACTAAGAGACAGTACCAAAGGCTCTATGACTGTCAGCTTGAGCTGCTTAGGTGCAACCCTGGTTCAACAGTCATAGTACACAAGGTACCTGATATGAACCCACCAACCTTCTAGAGAATTTACATATGTTTAGATGCTTGCAAGAAATGTTTTGTGGATGGGTACAGAAAGGTGATAGGGCTTGATCTGCTTTTTCAAAGGTGCAACCAACGGTGAATTATTGTGTGCCACTGGCAGGGATGCAAACAATCCGATGTATCCTATTGCATGGGCTGTTGGTGAGGTGGAAAATAATTCTTCTTGGGACTGGTTCTGTGACTTCTTGTGCAGAGATGTCTATGTGAGTGGTGGAGCTGGTTGGGTGTTCATATCAGATCAACAAAAGGTATTATTAATGTACATAAAATATTCATTTGCTATGTGTACTATAAAATTCTAAATTGTGATTGTACAATGCAGGGAATCCTAGATGCTGTTAGTAAATGGGCTCCACATGCTGAACACAGGAATTGTGCTAGGCACATTTATGCCAACTGGAAGAAGATGTTCAGGAACAAAGAGTGGCAGAAGAAATTTTGGAAGTGTGCCAAAGCTCCTTGTATGATGCTCTTCAACCTGGCTAGAGCAAAACTTGCAAGAGAAACCAAGGAAGGAGCTCAGGCAATACTTAACACCCATCTACAACACTAGAGCAGAGCTTGGTTCAGGTTAGGCTCTAACTGTGACTCAGTTGACAATAATATGTGTGAGTTTTTCAATAAATGGATAATAGTGGCCACGTTCTTTCCAATAATTACAATGTCAGAGACCTTAGAAGGAAAGTAATGGTTAGGTCCATGACCAAAGGACCAAAGTAGCCAGGTGGGAAACTCATATTTGCCCTAACATATTGAAGAAACTGAATATTTATATCACTGAGTCAGCTTGCTGCCATGCAATATGTAATGGGGAATCTAGGTATGAGGTCAAACATCATGACAATATATTCACTGTGGACCTAGACAAGAAAGAATGCTCTTGTAGGTACTGGCAGCTATCTAGACTTCCATGTCCTCATGCCATTTCATGCATCTTTTTCACGACAAACCCTTTAGTTGACTATATTGCAAGCTGCTACTCAGTGCAAAATTTCAATAGCACATGTAGTCACTGCTTGATACCAGCGGAGGGCATGAACAATTGGCCTGTCTCTGAAAGAGAACATCTTAAGGCACTAGGGTATGTTAGAATGCTTGGCAGGCCAAAGAAAGAGAGAAGAAGGGAATTTAATGAGCAGCCAAAAGCAACAAAAAGATCCAAGGTAGGAACAATTATTAGATGCCGCAAATGTAAGCTGGTTGGACCTAATAGATCTACTTGTGACAAGAAGAGTGGCAGTGCTCAGTCATCAGCTGCAATTGTTCCTAATGAACAGAGCCAACAAAGTGTCTCTAGAGGGAAGAAAAGAAAGGTTTCAGATGGGCCTTCTCAGTTTAACAGTGGAGTGTCAAAACCTTCTCATCGCCAGGTGCACTTTCTACTCTATCAGTTTCTTGTGCATTATCATTGTCTTGTACCAACAATTGTTCTTTATTGCAGGTTTTGATCAAGAGTACTGCTACTGCTACCACATATCACCGGGCAACAGCTACACTGAACGTGGTGGCCTCTACTCCACATTCCCAGGCAAAGTTCTTCTGTTACAATCAAGAATGGTGACAAAGCGACTGCTCAGGTTTCTACATGTTCCCCACATATCAAGAAGGCAATTCCAAAGAAACTGCGGCCTGGAGGAATGTTAATGCTACCACCATGGGACTCTGCAAAGCTGTAGTTCACTGTGATTGTCAAACAGATGTCCTAGTAATTCTATGATTCCGTGAATTATGTAAGGCATGTAGTTTAGTCTGTATCTTATGTCATTTCAATGTCGTTTAGACTATTTGGATTTGAATGTTGTTCTGGAATTTTTGTATTGAACTATGTAAGCTCTTGTAGCTGAATTTGTCGTTTAGACTCTGGATTTGAATGTTCTTCTGGTAATTGTGTCATGAACTATGTAAAGCTTAGTTCTGTGATTTGAATGTTGTTCTGGTAATTCTGTGAACTATGTAAGGCACATGTCCTGGATTTATTCTGTGATGGTCAAACACATGTCCTAGATTTGTTCTGAGATGGTCAAACAGATGTCCTAGTGTTCTGCTACACATCATTGTGCTGAAACATGTTTTCATACACATGTTCGTAGAAGGCACCACATTGCTACATGAGCAAGTTCGATACAGATAACACACTACAATTTGCGAACACAGGAAAGCTAACCTTGATCAGATTCGATACAGATATCTTCTACAACACACTACAATTTAGCGAAGCCAGAGAACTGCTAACCCTGCAACTACAGATGCACACAACACACCAAACATCATCAGCTGCATCTCCAGATTCTTCACGCGAAAATGAAGCTCATCCTTTGCAACCCGAACCGCAGCAAGCTCGCGTTTAAGCTCCTCCACTTCGTTCTCTTTCTTCTCCAGCTTCATTGCAGCTGCGGTGAGCTCCTAACTTAAGCCGGACTTCTCCTTCTTCAATGACCAAACAGCATTGTGAAGATCAATCAGCAACGTGGCCACAAACGGCTCCACAGGACCTTTGTATCACTCATACAGGTCGCATCCACCGTCCTGCCAACACAAAAAATAAAACACAAATCCTCACCAAATAATGAACCGAAGTCCAACGAAATCAATATCGCAGAATCCACGCCCAGAGAACATACTTGCGCACGATAACACTTGATGTACCTCCGACCAAGGTTGCCGTCGCTCCATGAGATCCAAAGGGCCGCCTTCTGCCCACAGTAGCAAGTCACAGGGGGGAAATAATCCAGTGGCCCGACACGGTAAGGGATCAGTGAATGGCGGCTCTCTTCCTCCAGGGCCGTCGACGAAGTATGTGACGCGCTCGAGCTTGCACTCATGGCGGCTAGGGTTAGGTCTCGGAGGGCCGCGTCCCCCTGTTTTATACTCTGCACTGAGTGGATCCAGTACACGTCGGATGCCATGTCGGACAAAACCGCTATCGAACGGTGTCAGGGACCAAAAACGAACGGTTTCAAAAGTTGAAGGAGTCCGCCTACCCGGTTTTGTAATAGGGGGGCAACCGAACACTCGCGAAAGTTGAGAGAGGTAAATAAGACTTTTTCTTTTTTCTTTTTAGGGGTCAATCATATTTCCTTTCAATCATATCCCTGCACACATACTCACAAAATACCATCACAATCTTCTGTTGCTTGTCACAATTCATCCCAAAATCCACACGTGATCCTAGATGCACTTTCAATCTCCCCTCTTTTTGGGTAGATTGATGACAACCAATAAGAAGTTACAAAGATAAACAAGTGGTTACATGTTAAAGATAAGACAAGCTCTCTCTAAGTCCATGCATAGTCAAAAACATACTAAGATAATGGCGGAAGCTCATACAAACTTTAACATGTAACCAAGGATGATATGCAACAAGATAGATAAAGCAAACCACATCATCACATAAGTTCACCACATAAGCATAGATCATAGGGCACAAGTTATTACAAGCCAAGAGTTAAGAACAAACAAGTCCATAAGGATCACACCAACGGTGGATAAAGGATAAAGGTAGATTCTTTGCTCCCCCTTTGGTATCAAGACACCAAAAAGAGGGAAAAGAGAGATAGATAGCAGCCACTACTTGGATTCCTCATCATCATCCTCCTCATCAACTTCCTTGATCTCATCCAAATCCTCTTCTTGAGGCTGACCAAAGTATGCAAGCTCCTCGGCTGTGAAATCAACAAATGGATCAAATGTAGGAGGAATTTCTTCATCAATGTATGAACTATCCGGGATCAAGGGATGCCTTGCTGTCGGTGCCATTCCTTTATTGCTTTGATGTTCTTTTTTCTTGTAATCTTTTCTTTGTGAGCTCGGGCATCATTGTTCTAACAGATCTGAAAGAACCCTTTGAGAATCTTGAAGTGCCCACTTCTACCACTGGAGGTGGAAGGAGTCGTCCTTGTAGGATTCCTTCTTGTGGAGGGACGGGTAGAAGGTGGAGCTCTAGTCATAGTAGCTGTCAGCTGTGGTTGAATTCTTTTATGAGACTCCTCTTTCACAAGCACTTTCTTGGTGACTTTCTCGATCATTCACATGATATAGGAGGCACAAGCGCACACCCTATTTGGCTTCTGAGAGATGTCAAGAATCTATGAAAGCATAAAGTCAAAAGTGTTAGAACTTCTCTTGACCTCCCAACCACTTGAGCAGGTTCCTTACATGACCATGAAGATTTGATGCATCACCCTCTCGCGGAGCCAAAGTATTCCTTAGTATGCAATGCATCACCTTGTTAAAAGGAAGGAACCCAGTGGTGTTTGGTGGAGAGAAGTGCGAAGAGGGGTCATGCATAAAGTCTATGTCGCTGATATCTAGCACTGACTCGTTGTGAATGCAGACCTCACACTGGAGAAACCACCATGAAAACTGATAGCATTAGCAAACTACCTCAAGGTGACTGTGTACCTGTTCGTATATTCTGGCCTCTTCTGTAGGGTGATAGTAGAGAGTAGCATAAAACTGAGCAATTACTGCCTTGTTCCACGGATACTTGAATCCCAAAATGTTCTTGATTCTATGAAACTCGCAAGCCTGAATAACCTCATTGAACACTAGGTGGTCTTTTTTTGCCATGTACTCCCAATCAACCCACTGCATTTCAATGACTGGATTCTTCTTTGCCATATAAACTGAATTGTAGTAATCTGCATGAAAGAAACTCTAGAATCTTGTATCAATGCATTCCTTATCCATAGAATAGAATTCATCCCTTCTTCTTATGACAGCTGAAGATGCATTTTTCATGTAATCGGTACCACACCTGCCTCTCTTATAGTCAAGTGGCTTAGCCATTCTCATATTGATCTTTTCTGGTTCTTGAGCCTCTTCTTCATCATCACGATAAACAACTGGGAGAGGAATCTTTCTCTTCTTGATCCCACTTTCTTGGTGTTCTTCCTTGAGAAAGAGCAGTTTGACATGATGGATGTTGAACAAAATGACCTAGATTAGAATTAAACAGAATGTGAGGATGGATGATCTGTCTCACATGGACTTGTCCAGTGCACAAAAGAGCAATTCGAACAACTCATAGATCTGACCACAACTCCTATACATATTGCATACAAAGCACTTATAGCATCCTAGGAGTGACCTCACGGAAGGGATTTGAAAACAATGAAAGGGAGCAACCTCATTTCATATTCAAACCCTAGAGGAGAGATTACCTTCAAAAGAGAGAAAAAGGAGGTCAGACTCTTGAGGTTCCGGACTAGTTCAAGGGTGGAGAGCCATTTCTGCGGAGGGGATCAACTTTCCACCAGTCAAATCATCGGATCGCCACCGAAGTCGCCGGCTAGGGTTTGGGGTAGGAGAGAGAAAATGAAAAGATCTGTTTGGGGAAGAAAACTTAAGGTTTAAATAGAAACCCGTGGTCCAGACTTGTCTGGCTTCACGGACTTGTCTGCTGGTGGTCTAGTCCCGGCCCTCGGACATATTCGGTCCTGCTGGCCGAAATGGAGAGAACTTGATCCTCTTGGACAAATTTTCGAAAACATAATTATGCCAAGTGTAACCAAGAACAATCAATCAATCAACTATGGTCACACAGCCATAATAGATTTTGTAAAGCCTTTTTACTTTTCAAAGCAAAACATATAAGAGATTTTGCAAGCATTTTTGTTTTCAAAGATCTAACCTATGACACATCAGATGTGCAACATCACAAGCCACGTTTCGAGAATCAAGTATATTTAGCTCATTCTTAAGTTCACAAAAGCGTCTCTCATCTAGTGGTTTGGTTAAGATATCAGCCAGTTGCTTTTGTGTGGACACATGAGATATTTCTATGTCCCCTTTTATAGAGTGGTCTCTTAAAAAGTGGTGTCAGATGTCTATGTGTTTAGTTCGGGAGTGCTCACAAGTTTTATGGCGCTCTCATTGTCACATAGGAGTGAAATATGATTCAAAGTGTAACCATAATCCTTTAAAGTTTGTCGCATCTATAGAAGTTAAGCACAACAACTACTGGCTGCAACATACTCCGCTTTGGCTGTGAATAGGGCAACGAAGTGTTGTTTCTTAGAAGACCAAGACACTAGGGATCTTTATCAATTGACAAGTTCCCAATGTGCTCTTTTTATCAACTTTATATATGGTACAATCCGCATCAGAATACTCAATGAGATTGAATTTTGAGCCTTTGGGGTACCACAAGCCTAGGTTTGGTGTGTGAACTAAATATCGTAAGATTCTCTTCATGACTATTAAATAACATTCCTTAGGATTGGCTTGAAATCTTGCATACATACACACGTTAAGCATGATATCGGATCTAGATGCACATAAGTAAATGAGGGATCCAATCATAGAACGGTATACCTTTTGGTCGACGGATTTGTCCTTCTTGTTGAAATCAAGATGACCGTTTGTAGGCATTGGAGTCTTCATTGGTTTAGCCTTTGCCATGTCAAAGTTCTTGATCATATCTTGATTATACTTGGCTTTACATATAAAGGTCCCTTTCTTTAGTTGCTTCATGTGAAATTCTAGAAAGAACATTAGTTCTCCCATCATATACATCTCAAACCTTTTGGTCATTAGCTTGTTAAACTCATCACAAAGAGATTTGTTAGTAGAACCAAATATTATGCCGTCGACATATATTTGGCACACAAAAATATAATTAAAAACTCTCTTTGTGAAAAGGGTAGAATCAATCTTGCCTATCTTGAAGCCTTTTTCTGTGAGAAAGTCTCTGTAAGCTTCATGACCTTTGAAGTCCCCTAAAAGGTATGAATTAATTTTGATGATTGAGTAGAAACTATAGGTAATAGTTTTGATTGTAAGTACCACCTCACTAATTCTACATCAACATGGTGGGCTTTCTCGGTGGATGACAAGAACGAACTCTAGAAGAGGAGTTTTCGGGTGTCGGAGGACCAAGGCTAAGGACTAGCTAGAGAGTCCATAGGAACGCCGGTACTATTAAGGGGGATAAAGTCATTTGTCTCTCGTCATACAAGTGTTAGAGGGTGTGAATGCTCCTTAGATCTTCAGAAAGCACTAAAGATGTCAGAGGAAGCGAAGACGAAGAACGAAGATTAAGTTCAGTCAAAGACGCAGTCACCGGACAGTCCGATGAGCCAGGACTTCAGAGTCCAGAGAGAGGTGCTCTCTAAAGTTGCTGCATAGAAGACATCGAACAGTCTGGTGTGACAGTCGCCAGACAGTCCGGTGAGGTCGAAGCTGCAGTTCGGAGAAGATGTCTCTGGGGATCCAAAAGTGAAAGGCACCAGACAGTCCGATGAAGATATGCATGGGGCAGTCTGGTGTCCTATAGAATGGATTCCAGAGAGGGTGTTTCCCTAGATGAGGAGGAAGAAGGTCACCGGACAGTCTGGTGGTCCAGTCACCGGACAGTCCGATGATTGCATAAAGCAGTCAGCAACGGTTGTTTCTGGGCTTGGGGCCTAATTAAACCGTGGAGAGGGATGTTGTGATGTGTGACAGCGGTCTGAGAAGCTAGAGCAAACTTGTGAGAGGCCAAAGGACACCACCAAGCGAGCACATTACAAGATTGAAAATTTTTTGTGCTAGTAGGAGAGTGATAAGAAGCATTCATACAATTCTAGAGCTTGTAGGGCTTGAGAGATCTTTGCCTATTACTCTTGGTGTGGGCAGCCTAGATCGGCTAAGAGTTGGTGATCGAGCTTCCGAGGAGATTGTGGAAGACGACGTCAAGTTTGTACGCGGTTCGAAGTCACCCGCTCGAATGGGACACAAAGAGAGAGCGCCCGAGCCTTGTAGGCTTGCTCTAAAGCTTGGTTATTGTGTGCGACAGCCGGGCTGCCGGTGGCTTCACTCCGGGAGTGAAGCAAACCCTTGTGAGCATCGTTTTGGAAACGACGGGAGTAACCAAGACTCCGATGGGAGTGATTCAACGAGGATTAGGGGAAGGCGCCTACGTTTCGAGCCCTCGGAAAAAATCATTGAGCATTCTCTGTCTCACTTTATCCCATTTCCATTAAATTCAATGCTAAGCCCAAGAATGCTATGTTTAGATGCATCTCTAAAAATGTCTTCTCTAGAATTAATATATCATCTACCGCGCATAAAATATGGATGCAATTGCAAAACATATATGAGGGCTCCTCCGAGGCCAAAGAAGAGCGTTACTATGTTCTTAAGAACAAATATGATTCCATCATCATGCTACCACATAAAAAAGCTAATGATGTTTATTCTCGCTTGCATGTAGTGGTGGAGAAGATCAACGCCTTGGGCCTCAAGAACAAGATTAATGATATTGAGATTATAAGTAAGCTCATGAGGATGTTGCAGCCAAGCTACAACTCCATCGTCACGTGTCTCTTCCAAGCCAACTTGGCTACTCTCTTCATTACGCTTGGCAAGCTCATGGCCTATAAGGGATATACGTTGGACACCTCCACCAACTCTCAATTGCCCAAGGATCTTGCCCTTCAAGTTGAACAAGAATCTCCTAATGGCAAGTACAAGAAGAAGAATAAGGTGGAGGAAGATGAGCATGAGGAGAGTGATAATGAGGATCTTGCGTTCTTGATAAAAAAGCTATTTTACAAGGAAGACCCTCATCTTCCAAGAGGAACTCCGGTGCTTCAATTATGGCAAGAAAGGCTATTTTGCTAAGGATTCTCCCAAGCCAAAGAAGGAGAGCAAAAAGAAAGCCTTTAATGAGAGTGATGACGAAGAACGCAAGCCAAAGAGGAAATTCAAGAAGTTCTTTGTCAAGAAGGAGAGCAAGAGCAAGGAGAAGAAGTCCCCACAACAAAGTTTACATTGTTGGTGAGTGGCTCACCGATGATGTTGATTCGGACTCTTCATCTTGTACTGAAGAAGATGGTCCAAAGTTGTGAGGGCTTCATTGATGAGGATGATGATCTTGAAGAAGAAGAAGAGGACTATGATGATGAAGATGATGGATCAAGCTACAATGATCTTGTCCTCTTACTTGAGGATGCCAACAAGACCATCGTTAAGAAGACCAAGAAGATCGAGGTGGTGACCAAAGAGCATGAAGTGATGGCATTTCGAGTTCGAGGGCTTGAGGGGGAGCTCAATGCACTCAAGCATTCTCATAGTGTTCTACGTGAGTCTTATGAGACTCTCAAAGAGAAGCACGTAGAGCTAAGTGAGAAGCATGAGGCATTGGTACGCTCCCATGAAGCTCTTGATCTTGACTGTCTCCTTAACTCTCCTAAGTATTTTAATGAAGCTTCTACTTCTTGTGATCTAACCCTCTCTAAGGAGAGTACTACTCTTGAGCCATCTATTTTGAAGGAATACATGAAGCTCAAGGAGGCGAGAAAGGCCGTGATGGATGCATTTGAGTGGCTCACTAGAAGAAGGCAAATTCAAAAGAAAATCCTAAGCAAAAACTTTAACAACAACCACAACCACAAGGGCTTAGGATCATATCCTTTCTCTATCAACATCATTGACAACCAAGATGAGATTCTCGAATGGATAGTCTCGCTCATGGCGGATGACTACTATTATGAGAAGTGTTGCCTTGATGGCCACCGCTCCAAAGATTGTCCCAAGGTGAGCGAGCCTAAGATTATGCCTAACGCTAATCTTTTCCATGAGTATGTGCACTACAAGCTTTTCAGGGATAAAGATGAAAAAATAAAGGCCATGCCGCTCGTACCGCCAAATGACAAGAGGACAATCAAAAAGATTTGGGTCCCCCAGGTGATCGTGGACCGAGAGAGGAAGCCTAAACTCTCTTGGGTTCCCAATAAGAAGTAAGGGGGCTTAGGTGGTGGACCGTGAAGCAAATTAAAGATTCTTAAAGTCCACCACATGTTGATCGAGCTACAACATCAATCTACTCATCAAAGAGGTTATTCTTGTACATAGTAGAATAGGTTTCTTTTCTTGCATTGCATGGTAGTTAGGACTCCTCTATGGACTAGATGTTTGCACTATCATGCATCATTTGTAAAAATATAAAAGAAAAACAAAAAAAAAATAGATCGGTGCCTAACCACCTTGAGATATCTATATGCATGGGGGAAGAGCTTGAGAAGTTGGTTTGGCTATCTCAAGGCAAAGTGACTGACATATGGTGAATAAGCTTGAGATAGGTCAAACTTGGCACCGAATAGGTTTCTTTATGCAATATCTTTAATTTGCTTGCATCTACATGGCATGCTTTAAATTTTCTTTCATTAGACTAGTTTGTTTGCATGCATTGCATATAGAAACCACAAAAGAGGCGTGTTACTCTATGGAGAAAGTGACTATATTGTCCATATGAATTCACATACTCCACAAAGAGTATCCCAAACAATTGTTGAGCTTCATGGCTATTGAACCTTGTGCTTAACGGTCTCTAACATCCATTTACGTGGATCGTGATCTAAGGGTTCATACATTTCCTTTTTGAAGCCTCTTTCTCGCTTTGGTTTTTATTGCTCGATCTTAATTGCGATTTACGAAAATGCTAAACTCTTCGTGAGTTATCTACTTGCAAAAGAGTGTTTGAGAGTTTCATTTCTAGACAAAGTGTGGTGTTTATTTGGTTCTTTGGTGAGGACTCTTGAAGTCTAGAAAAAATTTTTTGGTTCTGCAATTCCTTTAGGTTATTGGACATTCTGGCGCCTTTACCGAATAGTTCGGTGATTGTATCTTTTGAACCGAGTGATCTACAGAATTGGATAGTCACCGAACATTTCGTTGGGTTCACCGAACAGTCCGGTGATTAGAAGATGAAGCGGTTGCTTCCCTGGAATCGGCTCTCGACAGACACCGGACAGTTCGGTGACTATGTCAATGGGCGAAATCTCGGCCATCCGTTTTGATGTCATTTAATCTGGGCCGTTGATTTGTTTTAATCTAATCCGCACGTGCCTTCTTTCTCATTCCAAAATTCATGCGACCCTTCGAGCCGAAGTCGATAGCCTCTGCGATGACATCATCGTGCCCCGCTGCCGCCACACGCCGCCTGCCTTCGGCCATCTCCTCCGGCCGCTGCCTCGGCACGCCTGTGCCTTGCGCTGCTCCAGCTTGCCCACGCACTCGCCGTGCTAGCGCATGCCCACTGCTCCTGTGCCCTAGCCGAGCATCGCCGCCGGTTTTGCTCATGCCGCAGCACAGTGCCGCGTCGCCACCTGCTGCTCGCCGTCGAGCATCACCTCCAGAGCTCACCACCCATGCTTGCTTTGCCTTGTCGCATGCATTCCTTGCCATCACCCGCTTTCCACCAAAACCCTCCTGGGGTTTTCGTTTTGAGGTGATCGGTCGTCTTTCCGGGGAGTTTTTCTGTGGACTCCGGCTCTATTCTCCGAGGTATTGTGTTCTATCACTTCCATTTCATCGGAAATGCCCCGCATGCTTTGTTTGTTAATTAATTGCGAAAATTGGTATTATTGCTTAAAGGTCCCACCTTTTATTGCTAATTAACGTGATTAGTTGACAAATTCTTGTACTTAGTGCCATATTGAGGTCATCTCTTGCATATTTTGATATGGCATTCTCCTATCGCTAGTGTCACAATTCGGGTGCATTGCTATTATATGAATTGTGGCATTAGTCTATCGATATCATCATTGTGCATATTTGCTTTACTTGATCGGTGATATGTCCTTGATTCCACCGCTAGGATTTCATTTTGAGTCACTCACCTTTTGTACTTAGGACCTATATTTTATTCCTATGTGGTGCAGTGATAGTTGGACAGTGGGTCAAAACAGAGTCAGAGGTAGGATTCAAAGGTTTCTTTGGCAGTCTGATCACTCTTGGATGGGTTAAGAGCTAAGCTCTTAATCCTATCTTATTATGTCAGCTGGTCAGAGTTTCTTGCGGTTGATCTTCTAGGCAGTTGACAGTATGGACAGGTTGAGACCAAATTCTAAGGAAAAAGGGAAAGGCAAGGCAGTTGAGCTAGAGAAGAAGAAGAAGAAGCAGAGGACAGGTGACTTAGAGTGGGACTGAGCCCTTGCAGCGGCAGACGTGGATGTACCTCCACATAGGACGTTAGGAGCGCTGAGGATTGGAGGTTCTGACTCTCAGGGGGAGCTGAGGAGGTCGACCTGACAGAGAGTGGTGACCACTCCTCCAGTTGCATAGGTGCAGCCGCGAAGAGCTCCTGCCAGTAGGCAGTCGAGAACCGCGGAGGGAGAGGCAGTCCAGCGATGTTCACAGATGAGGACACAGAGGTGCCCTTATCAGAGGTCTAGGGCCTGCGAGGTGTGCACATCTAGAGCCGAGAGAGCCCACCGGGCCATGGGCAGGATTGCTGAGGTTGAGGTTGACTTGCTGAAGCTGAAGGGCCCGGCTATCAAGGCCAAGAGGAGAGTGGATTTCACTACTTGGGTCCCCGCAGGTAGACATGCAGATGCTGATCAGTTTTGAACAGTTCTCCAGTGCAGAATATATGAGGCCATAGAAGACAGCTTGCCACAAAGGGCAAGAGCTTAGTGTTTGCTGCACACCGCCATTGCTCTTTGAAGGCACTGAGCAGAGGAGCTGGGGTTGATATGGAAGAGCATATCTCTTATCTTTTAGGGCATTTAGATTTGGTGACCCAGCCCCAGAGGTATAGTGAGGACACAGTGCTTGAGTTTTACGCCTCACTGTGGATCTCTCCAGACCGATCTTATCTCTAGTTTATGTATAGAGGGGAGCTACACAGATTTGAGAGGACCGATGTCTTGACTGCTTTTGAGTACATATCTTCAGAGACACGGATCCACACTCTAGCCCATCCGATTTTCTTACCGCATTTCAGACCATTTGGAGGAATGGAGCAAAGTGATGAAAGGATGAGTGTTGCTTTCCCACCACCTCATGGGAGCACTACTTGAGGCACCCTCTACGCTTGACACACGAGGCTCGTGTTTTGAGAGGGATGCTTGGGAGTACTATTGCGCCACAGGCTGGCTACCGAGAGCGGTTTATCATTCCACATCAGTGGCTGCTTTGCTTTCTGCTGAGGCAAGAGGACTTTGATATGACATATCTTTTACTGGCTCAGATGGAGGATGTGATATATGAGGGGATTGGAGCAACATCAGTTACATTTTGCCCCCTACATTTGCCTGATGCTGAGGAGAGCTGGTGTGATGACTGAGGAGAAATACACAACGTTGCCAGAGATTACCACCTCCTTCAGTCCAGCAGATCCATCTGAATCCAGGGTTCTTCGAGTTTCTGCTTCACAAAGCACCCCTGGAGGAGAGACCACAACTCCGAAGGAGGTTGATACTGAGGCTCCGAAGGGAGCACAGCCGGGAGCTGGGAGAACTGAG
Source organism: Zoysia japonica (assembly GCA_001602275.1). Lineage (NCBI taxonomy): Eukaryota > Viridiplantae > Streptophyta > Magnoliopsida > Poales > Poaceae > Zoysia > Zoysia japonica. Next base: position 917,795 of record BCLF01000041.1, read on the forward strand.
GCTTCAGGTCAGGCCGACACTCCGACCTCTCGGGCTACACTAAATCCTGCACTTGCTACCAGGTTGGACTCCATTCAGGCAGAGCAGGCCGAACAGAGGAGGTACCGAGAGGAGCAGGATGAGCGTACTCGTCGAGAGAGGGCCGAGTTTGAGGAGAGGATCCGACTCGAGCGCTTCTAGATTGAGGAGCGGCTTCGGATGGAGAGGAAGCTTGCAGAGGAAAGGAGATGACAGGACAGAGAGTTCCATGAGAAGTCACAGCACACTCAGTTAGAGATGGCAGCAGTTATTTCTTATATGTTTGCGGCTTCGGAACTATTACATCGTATCTCCAGGGGATTGGTATGCCACCTCTTCTGACGCTTTCGGCGACTACGCTACCAGGTCCTCTGCCTTCACAGCTCCAGCCTACTGCGCCTCAGCCTCAGTATTCTTCAGTGCCAGCCTTCACTTCGGAGTTGCAAAGCCAGAGTCAGCAACTGCAGTAGCATTTCACATTCTCTACACTGCTCTCATCCCCGTTTTCACCGTTTGTACCATTTGGGGCAGCCAGCACAGCCACGACTACTGGAGGGGTCAGTGTTCCAGTTACCACTTCTCAGTTCTCTCTAGTTTTCTCGTACTCCAAGTCGGTTCTATTTTCTTCAGCTGAGCCGAGAGTGTCAGTGCTGGCATTGGAGCTAGGGACGGCTGTTGGTAGTTCTCCGCTTGCTCCGAGAGTTCTTTCTTTTGAGGCTACCACTGCTGAGTCAATTTTGATAGAGCCACCGCCAAAGACTTCAGAGACAGAGCCAGCAGCCACCACAGCCGAGCAGCCCAGAGCTTCAGATGCAGATATTCGCTAGAGGAGGCAGCTCAGGCCCTTGTCAGTGCTGATAAGCCAGTATCAGTTGAGGACAAGGAGCCTTCCCTGACGTCGTCTTCAGACTTGAGTGCTTTTGACGATGTTGAGCAGCCAGGAGCAAGTTCAGCCTTCAAAGGAGCAGTCTTCGACAGTCACTGCACCCAGCTCTTCAGCCGCGCAGGACTAGATCTTCTTAGAAGTTGGGTGAGAGACCTGAGATGTATCGCTTTGAGGGCTAGCTGTCTAAGGGGAGGCTATGGATGGGTAGCTAGGGCTTTGATTCTTGTTCGGCGGTTTTCTTGGCTCTTTTTGTGACATTTTGATAAGCTTGTTTTCTATTTGACTCTTTTAGCTCATTGAAATGCACTTAGTTTTGGTCTAAAGCCGTGGATTCATGTGTATGGCTCCTAATGCTTTATCTGTTTTGCAGGTTCCTTTGTGCACGTGCGTTCCCGTTCTATACTCTATCGTGCATCTTCTTTGTCTATCCTACGTTCTCCCTCTCTATATGCTTCCTCGGTGCCATTTTTTTTATGATTAGATGACAAGGGGGGAGAGAGAGCTACCAAACAAGGGGAGAACAGGAGGAGCGCGACACTTCCAACCCATGACAAAGTAGGAGAACTCTTGCAAAAAAAAATTTGAGGAGTCATCAAGGTAAGTGGGTAAAGTTGGTAAGTGTTCTTTCGAGTTGCATTTTATTCTCTATCTTCTTTCATCTCGTTTGAGCTGTTTGTGAGTACTATGGTTGTCATAAATCACAAAAAAGGGGGAGATTGTTAGCTTCATGACCTTTGAAGTCCCCTAAAAGGTATGAACTGATTTTGGTGATTGAGTAGAAACCATAGGTAACGATTGTGATTGAAGGTACCACCTCACTAATTTTACATCAACATGGTGGGCTTCCTCGGTGGATGACAAGGACGAACCCTAAAAGAGGAGTTTCCGAGCGTCGGAGGACCAAAGCTAAGGACTAGCTAGAGAGTCTATAGGAATGTCGGTACTATTAAGGAGGGTAAGGTCATTTGTCTTTGGTCATACAAGTGTTAGAGGGTGTGAATGCTTCTTAGATCCTCAAAAAACACTAAAAATTGCAGAGGAAGCGAAGACGAAGGCCGAAGATTAAGTTCAGCCGAAGACGCAGTCATCGGACAGTCCGGTGAAGTCACCGGACAGTTTGATGAGCCAGGACTTCCCAGTCCTGAGAGAGATGCTCTCTGGAGTTGCTGCAAAGAAGACACCGAACAGTCTGATGTGGCAGTCACCGGACAGTCCGGTAAGATCGAAGCTGAAGTCCAGAGAAGATGTCTCTAGGGATCCAAAAAGTGAAAGTCACCGAAAAGTCTGGTGAAGGTATGCACCGAACAGTCCGGTGTCCTATGAAATAGATTCCAAAGAGAGTGTTTCACTGGCCAAGGAGGAAGAAAAGTCACCGGACAGTCTGATGGTCCAGTCATCGGACAGTCCGATGATTGCATAAAGCAGTCAGCTTTATGACATCATATCCCCCCAACGGTTGTTTATGAGCTTGGGGCCTATTTAAACTGTGGAGAGGGACATTGTGATGTGTGCCTACGGTCTGAGAAGCTAGAGCAAACTTGTGAGAGACCAAAGGACACCACCAATAGAGCACATTGTAAGATTTAAGATCTTTGGTGCTAGTAGGAGAGTGATAGGGAGCATTCATATACTTCTAGAGCTTGTAGGGCTTGAGAAGAGTGATCTTTGCCTATTACTCTTGGTGTGGGCAGCCTAGATCGGCTAGGAGTCGGTGCTCGAGCTTCTGAGGAGATTGTGAAAGACGACACCAAGTACCTTGAATTTTTATTGCACTACATCGTTTATAGTTTTTTAGGGAATTTTTACTAGATCTCACAAAATAAGTATATTGTTTGTGATTATACCAATTTTGGGCAGATGACATGAGTTACATATTGCAGGTCTAAGAAAGGAGCTTACATATTTGGTCAAATTGATATGTGTGATTTCATACTGGAGCATTCAGCAATTTCTCGCTTTCATGCTGGTATGGTTTTAGCTATTTTCTTTTCTGTTTTGTGTTTTGACATCGCTATCATTTTCTTATCAATAAATGGCCTCTCAAAACCAGGTGTTAACATGCTAGCTAGATGTGCTGCTGTATAACAGATTTCTTTAAGATTGTTTCTAGGATATGTTGAGTTTGGAGCTGAATATAAATGAGCTGCTATACATGTTGTGGTTCACTACAGTACACATTTTCTCTACATCCCCACCCAAAAAAATCTTCTTATTTTTGGACCAAAAACTTAGATTATCATTTTCTTGATTCTTTGGATAATATTCTAGAAAGTTCATGACTTGTACATTCCATATATTAATGAGCCTTGGAAAGAACAATGATGGTAGCTTCCACACATGTACATATTGGAAATAACATCTCATCAGAAGACCTTGCACTTTTCCTATAAAAACCTTTTGTTGAGACAATCAAGATTACTTACAAACATGTCTCTTAGTTTACCAAATTGTACTACTTTATTTTATCGCAAAGTTCTCTTGGGCTGCCAGCTTTCAGTTTTTGTACTGTGGGGACTATCGGCAGTACATGTTATCTCGCTTTTTCTTATATGCACATGTACATGTAGTGCAGATCTGGAAATATTTTTTTAGCATATGAAAAATCAATAGCAGGTATACACCTAATTCATACCTCTTAGCTCACAGTTGATTATGGCAAGTTTGCTATAGAAGAATTTTACTTTCTATACCATATGTGTTTACTTTGAGGGCACCATATGATCAGAGTGTCATATGCACTATTTTATTTTATCTCAAGTTCTTAGGGGCTGCCAACTCAGCTTTGGTAGTATGGCTGTTTTTGTGTCCTTTGACTTGCACTGCTGTTATGTGGTTTCTGTTTTGCACCTTGAGACCCTTCATTGTAGCACACCCTAACCAAATTGTCTCCTTACTAAAACAGATGTTAGGTGAAAATAAGCTGCACTTTCCACCTTTTTATACATTCATGAATCATAGTTTTGGAGATAGTTTTCAAATTGGAGACATGCTAGCATTAGCACCCAACTCAACTGCAGATTGACTTCTAAAGATCTTCATGTTACCATGACATTTATTGTATCACAAGCCCGGGTAAGTATTATTCCTTTTTTTGTTGATATTGCGATTTCATCTTGCTTCAAACTTTTAATGCTTGTTATGTGAAACATCTAGACTTTGATTTTTCTTTCTTTTTCCTAATATTTGTTTTACCTGCTTTACCATTTTCTACTTTGTTAGAGATATTGAATCATGACTAAACGGACAAAGTCATATTTTGCTCACAAAGCAAGAGTAGGTGGATACTGTCTCTTTTCCTTGGTGCTCATGCATACTCCCTCCGTTCGCCGTTGACTTCAAACATCAACTTTGACTACTCGTTTTATTCAAAAAAAATTTAAGAAATATCATATATTTTGTTATAATTTGATTTATTATTAGAGTTATTTGAATCACAACTTCAAATTTTACACATTTGAACAAATTTTCTAAATAAAACAAGTGGTCAAAGTTAATGTTTAAAGTCAATAGCGACATCAATTTAAGAACGTAGGGAGTAGACAACCAAAGTAAGTTTTTCAGATGCCTTTTTATTTTGTGTACAACAGCTAGGTCATTAACAAAACAATTCATAGTTGTCATTATTGATAGCAACCCCGTACTAAAGTTAAGAAATGATCTGCCCAAGGACAATATTCATGATTCATAGGTCTCTTGCAACCACTTCTTTCATGCCAAGATCTAGTTACTTATTTTGTATCTTGTTTTTGCAAGTCTTCCTTTTTTGTTGGCCTTGGTTAGTGTCACATTTCTTTTGCATTTCAAATTGCTTGCCTAGTTGTTGAGCAAAGGTTTGATTTAGTTTCAGCATTTTCTTGGCTTCTCTTCTCTGTTTCTTGGCTTCTCTTATCTGTATATTGGTAAAAGAGAGAAATATTGTGTTTAACCGATAGTGTGAAAAAAGGAAAAATATAAAGAAATAAA
>BCLF01000041.1:947504-960895 GCA_001602275.1 Zoysia japonica
CGGTAGTCTCTTCAATTTTCTAAAAAAAATCTCATCAACCATGCATTTCATACAAGAATGCCTCAACCATGCATTCTTATGGTTTTCAGTAAAACTGATCTAGGATCGGATGATCTATTTCTATTTCAAAAATTCAAAAAACTAAAATTAAAATCCATAAACCAATCGAAACAGTTTTGATTTCAAATTTGAAAATTCAGAAGTAGAAAAACCGCACGGTAAATCAGAAAAACTAAGCGATTTACTACTCAAAATTTGAATTTTGAATTTGTAGCGGTTTTAACTAAAACCAGCAAATAAACCCTGGCCTTAATCAGAAGTCTACGGTGACAAAAAACTACAGAGAAGATGGAACAAGATGGTATTTACTACATGAGGCTTTGGAGCAGCTCGAGAGCAAATAAAATGCAGATCTAGAAACAAACAGGTAACAGCCGGCTGGAAAATGAAAGCGCTTGGAGAGGTACAAAAACCAGCATTACAGAGCAGACTACTATGTATGATAGCTGGTGATTTATAATCTCTACTTTTTAAAAAGCATAATTTTTTTTTTAAATACATACAATAAAATGTTCTTAACAGAGATATGTTAGAGTATACACAAAAAAATATATCTATAATTATCTCTTTTTATAAATCTGACGAATAAAATCTCTTCATAAATACATTTTACAAATCTTTTCAGATCTCCTAAATTTTAAAAACTATTATGAATTAACAAAATACTATTTATTTAGATGTCGTTCGTACAAGAGATAAGTCGCGTCACGCTCGCTCGGTGCCCTCCTCCGTCTTCCCCTCCTCCGTCTTCTGCGGCGCGACCACGGCGCCCTACGTCTTCAGCGGCGCCACCGCCTTCCGCGCCTCCCTCGTCGGTTTAACCACCTCGCCCGATAAATCAGCCGTCGCTAGACTCATGACTCCGCACCTCCCTCGATCCTCAGTTGATTGGGCCTGTCGCCGTCGCCGTCTTCAGCGCCGGTTGTTAGCGTCCCCAGGCCGCCGCCGCCCCCACTCTTCCCTGCACTGGGCGGCACCGCCCCCACTCCTCCGTGCACTCGCCGCCTTCGTCTTCCGCGCCCGTTACCAGTGTCACCGGCTGCCGCACTCCTCGCGCTCGGTTCCTCCACCGTCGTACGGGTACACCGCGTCGGCTGCCGGCTGCGGTGGTGAGGGAAGGGCGCTGGCCGGCCTACCCGCACGACAAGGAATTGGCTTCTCTCTCTCTCTCTTTCTCTCTCTCTCTCTCCGCAGAACGCCTCCTCCTCCACTTCCTCCTCCGCACCGCCTCTGCAGGAAACTAGCCTCCGATCTTGTCCAGGGGGACTGACAGCATGAGAGGATGGAGGACAACAGTTGGGTGAGGACCGGCAGACACAGGCAGCAGGAGTCACGGCACCACCAGCGCGTGGAAGAACCAGGTTTGTACAGATTTGACAATGGTTTTGTTTAGATTCAAGTTCATTTTGGTTGTACTTGGATTCATCGCTTGTGGCCTCCGAAGGCAAAGATGATAGAGGATTCCTGTGGAGGATTGGAGCTGACGGTATGGCTTGCTTTGTTTCCTTGTTGTTTGTTTTGAATGCAGTATCATGAGATTATCTCTGTAGAGCACAAGCTTCGGTACTCACTTCCATATGTTTTCTTATCTCTGAAGAAAACATACCCATTGTTCTTGTGATAACATTTACACATTGTAGGCTCAGATAACCTTGCACAACAATGATTTTTCTGTTGTTTTCATCTTAACTAACCATGTTGCTCGTTTGTTCAGTATCCATAATTTACATAAAGTTATTTTCTTTCTTGTCCATGTCAGCAATTTTTATGTATTCAATATATTGCATAAGAAAGTCTCTGAATTTTTCATGTTCTTCAGTGATTCAATCCTTTTGAGATGCGCATTCAGGTGTATTCTGGAGCAACCAGTGTGGCATTTCAGATCTCATGTGTATAGCACTTTTCTGATGTGTTTTGCTTTGTAGGCATTTTACTGAATCAACCATTACGTAACTCAGCACATGCTCATTAACAGGGCTACCAATATGTTCAGTTCAACCAGGAGATACTGATTGTTACTCCCTCTGATTTTTTATTCTTACCGGAGGGAGGACCAGGACCTTCCAGAAACTCTGAACGATTCATCTGACGATAACAACAAGATGATGGTTAGGAATTCCACCAAGGTATGCATTACGACTCGCACATCTAAACACCCCCTTCGGCAGTTTAGCTTAACTGTAGAGCACATAAATAGTTTTGACGCCATGGTACTTTCTCATCTTGAACTCCTGGATGAGAACGGAAGCAACTAGAGCCCCATTGGAAATTGACTTGCTTTGGTTAATGGATTTGAATGTGTTTTTTTAGAATCATTGGATTTGAATGTGCTGAGAACAACGTTAGGTTCTAATTTCATTTATCAAGTCTGTTTGTTTTCAATATATGCATCTATGTATTTGCTTCTACATTTCCTACTATTTTGTGCATTTTTTTTTGGGGAATTACTATTTTGTGCATTTGCTGATTGTAAAATGGTATTTCTGGTGCAGCTGGAACCATATATGTGTAAAAAATCATGGCAAATTTTTAATTTTTGCTGCTCACAAATATCTGACATTACATTTTTCTAGCTACCAGTATAATATTTCTATTTCTTTGCTGTTAACATTTTTTCGAAAATATTTCCTATTTTTGATGAAACATTAGTATTTCTCAGCTGTTAAGATTTTTTTAAAGATTATTTGCAGATTTTGCCTTAAGTATTACTATTTCATGATTTTTAATATTAAAAGAAAGAAACCAGCAACTTTGCAGGAGATAAATCGGATGGTTGGTCATGGTGTTTAGAAGGCAGGGGTAAAACCGTCTGGTTATAATTGAAAAAGGCTAAAAAGAAAAGAAAATCAAGGCAAATGAGGTTAATGGTGCACTTGTGAAGAGTACCAAGTTTAGCAGTGGTATTTCCCGGACGTCATCTTTACTAATGGTGTTTTGGAGATGGCTTCACTTATGAATGGTGTGAGCCCAATTCCCCCAACTGCTTATTGAGCTTTTCCTCATTGACCTTCCAGTGGTTCTCTCCTTATCTCCCTTCTTCCTCATATCAGGTAAACTGGTGGGTCGTGGTGCCATTTTTTGTTGTACAGCTCTGAAGGGGATCTTGGATGAGCTCTCGTGCGGAGCAGGCGGCTGGTGCGATGGCAAAGAGGCAGCAGAAGGCCATGTTACAGGTGATTCAATGGAGCTCTGCGGTTTCCTTTTCTCCCCCTTTTTTTGTTCCTGGCTTTGAGTTACCAGGTCATTAATGTTCTGATATGTTTTGATGTGTTGTCTGTGGGCAGTTTTCTTTGGATTGATATCTGCTGTCGCCCGTAAGTAATCTTACTGCTCATATGGAATCTTTTTCCTGCGAATTGGTTTGTTCTCAAATCAAATTCAGAAGTTGCTTCTCTCCATTCAGCTGTGGATTTGTGTGCTCTGTGGCTTTAAGGTGCGCGTGCAGTTTGTTTGAGTGATCCTCCTGCCCCAGATCAAAGTGGAGTGGGTCTGGCGAGGGACCAGGTCTGATATATTTTGAGGTTCGGATCTAAGTGATCATTTTTTTTCTTTTTCAGTATCTTGTTAATTTTTTTGTTTTGTCTTGTATTTGTTATTTTTGTGTTCCGGTATGTATAGCAATGCAGTTATCTTGCACTATTCTGGCAACATAGGAATTAGGACCAAATTACTTGCTTGAGTGAAAATTTTCGTTTTCTGATAGTGAGAATGGAAAAAATATCAAACTTGACTTGGTAGCGAGAAGCTCCACTGTGAGGTCGACTCTACCAACCTGTGCTAGGCATATAAGTGCAAAGCTGCCCCTTTGTTACCAAATGCAAATTATTTCCTTTCAGAAGTGTTATCTGAATGATATGAATTCATCAACTCCTGGTAATCTTGTATTATATTTCATATCTCATGTTTGAGTTTTCTGTTCCATTTCCTCATAATTAAAGGAATATAATGTCTTGCAAAACTGCTTTATTGTGTGACTAAGACCAAGTTGTATGTGGTCTCATGTGTTATTCCTGACATGAATCTATATTCTGCACATCTTCATCTAAGTATTTTTGCGTTATCTCGACTCTTGAGACATGATGCATGTCTCATGAGCACATACATGTTGTATGTATCTTGCATAACATTCGCTGAAATGTGCTGTTTAATTCATGGCAAGTTTTAGTTTTGATTTTGAAACTGTTTCCTGATTGAACATGACGCCTACAAGTTTGAACCTGTGAATCAGATGAAAGGGATTTATCCGCTACATAGTTAAAGCTGATGTTTCAGTTAGTGATACATTCAGAACACAGAAACATGAATGGGGTCCACCAGCATGTTTTCAATTTCTTAAGATCTGATCCATCATCACTCGGACTAAGGTTTTCATACCAAATACTGTGGCCATAATTAAGATGATTGCACATGCATATCAATTTCGTCATTTCCATTTTACTAATTTGCTTGTATACCTGTGTGATTTCAGCCCATTTGTAATCCATTTATTCTAATTTAGATGTAAACTCTAATGTTGCATGAGCATGAGTCCATTTCCAACCTTAATGATCCCATCATACTAATAAGCTGGCATGTCTGTATAGTAGCGGAATTGTGTCATGTTGTTTGCCCGTAGTGGAGCAAGAATGCATGGTCTTTCCATATCGGAGATGGATAGCATCACGTTGCCCTACCCGTAGCGTAGCACGGGCACTCGAACTATATAATTGAAGCAGTCTTAATCTATTAAAATAATAGAATTGAGTTAAACCGATGCCCATGCATTTAGTCTGCCATACAAATCCTACGGTTTAGTTATTAACGTGCAGGAATTGTATGTAATCAGGAATTTCATATGATGGATCATAATGCAAAATTGATACAAGCTGAAATACCGCATCCTAAGTTGTTTGTAATGAGTTGTATGTGTTTTAAGAATGGATATGATGCATATTGATACATGTGTAAGATGGAAATATACTCAAAATTAAATTTCTGTTACAATTATTAAAGTACCAAGATAATGAGTGTAAAGAAAATATAGCTTGATCTAGACAAGAAGATGTTTATCCGTGAGCTTAAGAGGCTTAAGCGGGATGTGCATGAGGCTTAGTTGGTGCTTGGAGACTTTAATCTCATCTATCAAGAAGAGGACAAGAACAATGATAGACTCAACCGTCGCATGATGTCCCGTTTTAGAAGGGCTCTGAATCGCATGGAAGTCAAGGAGATCGCTCTGGTTGGAAGGAAGTTCACCTGGTCCAATGACCAACAATCTCCTACTATGACGCGCATAGATAGATTCTTTTGCACGCCGACCTGGGAGCACCTCTATGCTGACCCTGTGATCCACCCACTCTTCGGTCTCTGATCACTGACCCCTTCTCCTTATCCCCCTCAGCCGATTGCAGAAGCTCCTCTTTCAGATTTGAGTCTTTTTGGGTGGACATGCCTGGATTTCGTTCATCGGTTCAACATAGTTGGCAGCAGGCTAGTGACCCCCGATACAACCCCTTCCTCTCCCTCCATGTGAAGCTTAGTCGAACAGCGAAAGCCCTCAGGAAGTGGTCCAAAACCCTGATCCTGCAAGGGAAGCTAGCTCTGGCAATCTGTAGAGGTGATTGATCTGCTTGATAGAGCTCAGGAAGACCGGAACCTCTCTCCTCAAGAACTTGACTTGAGGCGTTTGCTGAAGTCAAGGATTCTAGGGTTGGCTGCGATTGAGGGAGCGAGAGCTCGGCAAAAGTCCCGCCTGACTTGGTTAAAAAAAGGGGGACGCCAACACCAAATTTTTTCATATCATGGCTAACACCAGGAGACAAGAATTTCATTCATGTGCTGCACTCTGATTCTGGGCCAGTGACAACTCAAGAAGAGAAGCGCAAGATAATTGATGATCACTTTTCCAATCATTTGAGAGCTGCCACAGCCCGCTTTCACGGCCTGAATTTTGGGGCACTTGGCTGGCAGCCTAGAGAGCTCGGCCATCTAGACTCACCTTTCTCAGAGGATGACGTTAGGCAGGTGATCACCAAAGCTCCAAAGGAGAAAGCCCTTGGTCCTGATGGCTACATCGGACTATTCTTTTCATCTTGTTGGGACATCATCAAGAATGATCTCATGCTACCAGTCAACCATTTTCACAATATGAACCAACAAGAGCTTTACCTCCTAAATCAAGCCTTGGTAGTTCTAATCCCGAAGAAGGATTCCCCTATCACGATATCTGATTACAGGCCTATTAGTTTGGTTCATAGCTTCTCTAAGATTATCTCAAAGATCTTAGCTAACAGGCTTGCCCCAGAACTGCAACACCTCATCTCTATGAACCAAAGTGCTTTTATTAAGAAGAGATATATCCAGGACAACTTTGTCTTTGTTCAAGAACTCATTAGAAAGCTTCAAAAGGATAAGACAAAAGCACTCTTCATCAAGTTGGACATCTCCAAGGCATTTGACACGGTGAGCTGGCCCTACTTGCTTCAAATCATGTCCTTCCTAGGCTTCGGACAGAAATGGAGGAACTGGATCTCTGCTCTGTGGGGTACCCTTGTCCTCGAGCTTCTTATTGAACGGTGAACCTGGGAAACGAATCCGTCATGCCCGAGGAGTTAGACAGGGTGACCCGCTCTCCCCTATGTTGTTCTTATTGGCGATGGAGCCCCTTCACCGCCTCTTTCGCACTGCTCAGCAGCAAGGGCTTATTCATTTCCTAGACAAGAACAGTGAGGCGTTTCGTATGTCCCTTTACGCAGGTGATGCTGCGGTTGTCATCACGCCTACCTCCTCCTACCTTTTCACCCTGCGGATCATCCTTGACATCTTTGGCCAGGCTAGCGGTCTGATAACAAACACTGTGAAGACAGAAGTCTTCCTCATTCGGTGTGAAGACCTGGAGCTGCATCAACTGTTGGGGAACCATTTCAAGCTTTCTTCTTTTCCTTGTACTTACCTTGGACTGCCACTGCACACGAGAAGGCTGCCGAGATCCGCAATACAACCGCTTATCAACAAGATTGCTAATCGTCTGCCGGGCTGGAAGCGCAGCTTTCTTTCCTACTCAGGGAGAGAGGTGCTAATCAATTCAGTTTTATCAGCGATGCCCACCTATTTCCTCTCTGTCTTCAAGTTGCCAAAGTGGGCTATTCTCAGAATTGATCGCTTCAGAAGGAGCTTCCTATGGAGAGGGGTCGACCCGGACAGAATCAGAGGCGCCCATTGTCTGATCAAGTGGCCTATCTGCTTAAGGCCCCGTTTCTGGGGTGGCTTGGGCATTAAGGACTTGGATAAATTTGGACGAGGTCTTCGCCTGCGTTGGCTGTGGCATCGTTGGGATGTTAATGAAAGGCCATGGAAGAATTTGTTAAAGCACCAGGACCCAACTGATCGTCAGCTCTTCTTTGCTTCTACCACTGTCCAAGTTGCCAATGGGAGAGATACTCCCTTCTGGGAAGCTAGGTGGCTTCATGGAGCTGCCCCTAAGGAGCTGGCGCCTTCCCTTTACCAGTGTGCTAGGTTCAAGTCTCATACTGTGCACAAGGAACTCCGGAATGCTAACTGGATTAGAAATCTGCAATGTGTCGACACCCAATTGTTATTAGATGAGTTTGTGCTGCTCTACACGGCCATTAGTGCTATCTCCCTCAACAATGAAAAAGATCAAATCACTTGGCGATGGACAGCCTCAGGTCAGTTTTCAGTAGCTTCTGCCTACAACATCCAGTTCGCCGGTGCCACTGTTCCTTTTCGGACAAATCCTCTCTGGAAGGCAAAGGCTGAACCTAGATGCCGTTTCTTTGCTTGGCTGGCGATGCATGGAAAAATTCAGACAGCAGACAACCTAGCAAAGAAGAACTGCCCCTGTAACCCGATTTGCTCCCTCTGCTATTGTGAGCCCGAAACAACTTCGCACCTGCTCTCGCAATGCAACTTCACGGAAGCTGCTTGGGGGAGGCTGGCTGACCATCTGGACTTGCCGCAGCATGCCAGACCTGTTATCTCGCGTGGCCCTCGGCACTGGCTCCTCTCCATCACGACAGCAGGTGACAACAAGCTGAAGTGTAAGCTGGCTGGTATTTTGTTCATTTTCTGGTGGAACATTTGGAAGGAACGCAATCGGAGGATCTTTGATGAGAAGGAATGTTCCTTTGTCCAGGTAGGTTGTACAGCTGATCAAAGACGAAATCCGCCTCCATCGCACTTCCTCCTCTGTGGCTCCCTCTTCGACCCCTGCTTAGTTCTTTTAGCTTGTTTGTCGTGTGTTTTGGGCAGCTGTTTGCTGCCTGTTGTACCTTGTTTGTGTAAACTTCTTCTCTTTTAATGAATGACAGTGCTCCTGCTTTTGTTTAAAAAAAAATAGCTATATTTTTTCAAAAATTTCTAAAGTGCATCAAGTTTTACATATGATACATGTAAACTTTAATTTTTTATTACGGTGATGAATAATAAGAAACTTATAATTTTAATTTTAATATATTATTTTTTTAATTTAATATTTTATTTTTCGACCATAGCGTTAACACGGCCATCGGTGCTACTCAATATAACAGCAGTGCAACCCACAGGGAAAGAAATTATAGAGGACCCGGGTCCTTCAGAAACGCATAGACCCTGCCTTCCTCTCGCCATGTGTTTTTCACAATTTCAAAGTAGTTTTTTAATCTAGCCTTTGTTTTCTGGTCCAGCCCATATCTCATGTGAGAATTTTTATTTAAAATATTATATATTTGTCTAAAAATTATGGAAATAATACTAGGAATGGATAAATTACAAAAAAAAATGCCATGTCATACTTTGATCAGAGTAATGGTACGTCGGATGTTAGACAAAACTTAAATCGTATGTTGAACGTTCACTAAAAAAAAGTCATATGTTGAACATGCGACTTAAGGGTCCAACGTACGACTTACATTACTTCAAACATTGGTCGCATGAATTTTATTAGTCAGGTACCAGATGCGCAAATAAAACTAAGTGCTCCATTGAACGCAAGAATATTAAAAAATAACATAGGAATTATATAGGAATTAGTTCAATTTTTTTAAAACAAGTAACGAGAGGAATACCTATTTTCCAAAGGAGGGCTAATTCACGTTTACAGTGTTCGACTTATGGAATTTTGAATTTATACCATGCGACAATAAATTAAATATTTTTTATATGTAAAATATGTTTCAAATTATTTATCCATTCCTAGTATTATCTTTATAATTTTTAGACAAATAGATAACATTTATAAAATAAAAATTCTCAGGTGAAATATGAGCTGGACCAAAAAAAAAAGTTGGATTAAAGAACTACTTTGAGATTGTGAAAAACACGTGGCTAGAGGGAGGCAGGGTCCTATGCGATTCTGAAGGATCTGGGTCCTCTGTAATTTCCTTCCAACCCACAAGTCCACTCTAATTTCTGTATCCATGCAGTACAGCCTCCAAAGAAAATTTCCTGTGATACAGTGTATTTATTTGTATTAGAGATGTACTGAATCCGAGGGATTGCTTATATAATTTATTGCACCCTTTTTAATTGGAGCAATACTACACCTACAAACAAATCTTAAATTTCTTACATACTACTCACACAAAATGAAAATTTAGGCTTTCGGCATGTATACTAAAACGGTAGCTGAAGACTACTACTGGTAGCAGATGTATCTTACTTACAACACAGATTTTAATAAAGACCAAAATGAACGTAGGCCATTCATTTGCGTGAATCTCAATGTATAAATTGATCTTTTATCTCCTAAGAGGAAAATGTTCTAAAATAATTGTTAATTATTGTATCAATTTGAAAGTATTTTCTGTATTTTGGAAACATACGCATATGACATTTTTAGAAAGTAACAAATTTTTAGCTCTACTAGTACGGCACCACTAATAGTAGTGCTGTGGTCCCAATGTAAACGATTCTACAGATCTAAGAATGCAGCCTTATTGTGATTTATTACACGGAGATCACAACGGCGATTCCTCTGAAAAGTACAGAAAAAATAATTCTGATTATTCCTCGGCCAGAAATTCCATACATCTTTCAACTAATTCTAACAACTACTAAAGTCTCGATGAAGAAGAAAAAAATTGGAAAGCCAACGATGAGATTGTTACATTGCTTTGGCCCTATCGTAAGTTTCCTTGAGCCTGGGTGCGCTTTGAATTATAACACAGGCACCAGAAGCAATCCTGAAATGGTTAAACCAAGGTTCTGTCCTGGCATAAAAAACAATGAAAATTGTGTCCTGCTTGTTCCGCAGATTCTAGTACTAGTATTACTTACTACCGTTCTTCAATCTTGATCGCTTTCTGGCGTTTCATCACGGGAAACTATTTTGGGTCGCCGATGCTTCTACTTGTTGAAAATGTCGTGGATGATGGGTCGCAAGATGAGGTGGGCATCCCTTCGCCTGGCTCGCCCCCCTTGGCAACAGTTTGAGGCAGTATCCTGCAACTGCCACTCTCTCCAGATTCAGAAACAGCTCTGGTTCCCGTGGTTTCCCGGCGCATGATGAGCGCGCCAAGCGGAGACAAGGCTGGAGACGGCGGCGGCGGCTCAAGATGGTGCGACGAGTACTGGGGCTTGTGCGTCATCGCGCGCAAGAAGCCGCAGGCAGAGTGCTGGCTCACGGACGACATGGCCGAACCACAAGCCACGAGCCGCGTCAGCAGGTTGGCCGGCTTCAACCTCGCGCCAAGCGAATGCATTCCTTCTCCGTCACTCACCAACGAGGAGGACTCGTCATCATACTCTAGTAGGATCCTCTTGCTAGTGTCGCCGCAGCCACCCCGACGGAACTGTGCCTCTTCCCTTATCAGCGACTGCAAGGTCCCGCTCCTACCACCAGCACTGGCATCCTTGGTCCTGTGAAGCTCCCTCACTGGTGGTAGTGGTGCTCCCCCTGTGTCTTGGACGGTGGAGCTCTGCACCGACTTGTGCTCCTTGTCGTTGGGCGTGAGACTCGGTGGAGGAGTAGGAGGAGGAGAGGACCCGCTGCCAGCTGACGACGATGGCGTGCTTCCTCCTGATCCTCCCTTTGGTGGCTTGTTAGGGGACGGGGAGGAGGAGCTGTCCGAAGAGCTCGATTGAGCCGACTCCCGGTCGCTGTCCTTGGTTGTGGAGGACGAGGAGGAAGGCAATGCTGAAGATGAAACTTGCTCTGGCTTTTTTGCAGCTGGAGATAATGAAGATGATAATTGATTAGGCTTCCTCATCGAACCTGCTTGCTGTGAACCCCGGGAAGGAGCTGGCGATTCCTCTTCAGAAATTGGCTCGACGCAGCGGACCTTTGGGAGAACGGTTGCATCGACACTCCGCTGCTGTTCCTGATCTGAAACAGCGAGTCACACGAGTGAGGCGTGAATCCAGTAAGCGATTCATGAATCAAACAAAAACTCGACACATCGGCCGACATGTAAATGCAGCTCAGTGAACTGGGAGGCGGCAAGGCAAAGCAAACCTGCAGGTGTCGGTGAGTGGCGGAGGGGCAGGAGAGACCCCTTGAGAACGTACTCGCCTCCACCATGCGCCGGGAGCAGCACATCGTCCGCGCATACGTCGTGCCACACGAATCCGGTCTTGTACCTCCTGCTCCGTTGCATTTCGTTGGTTCATCAGTTGCCCCGGTTGAGCTGCTACTAGCGTACGTTTTGCTTGGCGCAAGATGTTACCTTTTGCAGGACCAGGAATACATGGCGGCCATGCCCTTCCCTCTCAGAGCGTCGAGCCGGCGCATCACATCTGCGCCATGCGTATACGATCAGTTAACTGAAGCAAGCAGCACGGCGACGAGTTGCAAGAACACAAACTCTACACGATCGATCAGCCGCACAGTTGCAGGTTCCAGAGACAAATGGAACGGGCTGTAATTCACTAGTACTCCAGTTAAAAGAAAAGGAACAGCTGACCTCTGAGGTAGAGGCCGCGGTTTGGAGAGGCGAGGGTGAGCTCCATCAAGTGCGGGTGCTCGAGGTGGCGGCCATGGCGGCACAGGTAGTACACCACCGTGACCCTCCCGGTCCCAGCTGGGCCACGCCGCCTCCCCTCCATTGTTGCCAGATCCCTGATGGCTTCTTCCTCGGACGGCATGGATTTGCTTAATTGCTGTCTAGCTTCCGAGGAGGATGAGCGAATGCCACTGCTGGGCGCAGCCAAGTAATCGAGCCGAGAGGGCGCTCGCTCCAGAAACTTGTGCGCGTGTTTGTGTTCTATCTCTGGTGAAGTGCCGGAGGTGATTGCTTTCAGAGCAGAGCAGAGGATGTATACGGTTCTGTTGCGCTGCTGGCTGCTTGCCAAGTATAGCACGGTACGGTCCAGTCGCGTTGGTTGGGAGGCTGCATTGGGATCGATCTGGTCGATCGTGCAGGGCCGGTTTAAAGATGGGTTTGGATTCTAGTTTACTCCATCCGGTCCAGTGCAGCTTTCCAGTCTTGACCTCCGCTTTGCATCTCCCGCCTTTCTTCCTTTAGTTCACGTGAGGGGGCATCACAGGGACACAGTATAGTGTCTAGTGCAGTAGCGTAGTGTGATGTAGTGGAGGCCCTGTGCCTGCGCTGCTTCACGTTCGCGTTCATGGGCACGGGCGTGCATGAGCTGAGCTGTGCCGGAGAGAAAAGTGAGTGGCATGCCGTGCAAGACACAGGACACTCCGACCAACAAACGCCAGAACAGAACAGTGGCGTCCGAGGTGCCATAAGATGCTTTATGACATGTCTGGACACTCCAGGCCGTCATTTAATTTAGTAAAGAACACTAAGCCTAAAGTAAGGCCTGTTTATTTCTACTGTAGATTTGTGAGAGTCAATTGGATTATGGAAATCTATAGAAAATCTAGAGTGTGAAAATATGTGATACAAAAGTTAAAACAAACAAGTAGACTATGAGATTATGGAGCAAGAATTATGTGTTATGGGAGATAAAATCGGGCAAAAGCTGAGATAAATTGGACCGTTAGATTTTGAATTTTGGAGAGTAGTATGAGACAAAATCTATCCTAATAGTATTCAAATTTCACATGGTCAGCTCAATATACTTGTGCGTAGAATGCACTAACAGGACCCTTGAATTTGATAATATTTCTTGTTTAATTCAAATTTAAATGTTTATTAATTATGTTAGACATAAACTCTTCATAATGCTAAAGTGCGTAATTTAGAAACACACTCACCCTGTTTACTTTATGTAAGCATCTTCAGCCATGAATCAAGTTCACGGAATCTCTAATATATCTGATTTAAATATGGGTTCATTGAGTATACTAAATACTCTAGAAATCCAAACCATACCAAAAATATTTTCAATTTAAAATGGTGTGTGTTTTCGTCTATTTTTATAATAGCAGGGGTGGGTAATAATTCAGA
>BCLF01000041.1:965512-983665 GCA_001602275.1 Zoysia japonica
CGGCCCCCCACCTCTATTTATTGTGGCGCTGGCGACAGGGGCCCACCAGCCATAATGGGCTGGGCGCCCCCGATCAGGGCGCGATTAGGTCAAGGGCCCATTAAAGCCGTTGGGCCAAAACGGGTGGAGATCAATTCCTAACAGGTTGCAGTACGGTGCTGATTTCGTAGCTTACCGTCATCACCCGGCACTCGTCCACTCGGAGTTCGTAGTGATTGTGGTTCCAGAAGGCGATGTGTTTGGCAGTAGGGGTGGCCGTATGAAGGTGTGGTCTGATCTGTTCTGCGCGGTCCGAGCTTCTGGCAGTGTGGCGAAGACATTGCTCGTTCTCACCATCAGCAGCAGCAGGACCTCCCTCCCCAGACTGTTTACAACAGCTGGTTGTTCATGAGAGGACGATCACAAGATGGATACCGCAGCAATGCCGTGAGCAACGACACGAACCGACCAAAGAAGAAAAGGCCCAACCTTGCAGCGAAGAAGCCAGTATGGTGGAAGATGAGTGCACAAGAGAGATTCTTTTAGCATCTAACTACTGGGGTGTGATACTAGGCTTCACAGTTATTTCTAGCTTACTCCTATACAAGCTGAAGTTTTAACTTGGAAAAAATTATGTGTTTATGTTTTGAGTTCATAATTTTCTGTTTTAGGCCTCCTTTGAAATGCGGAAATTCCTGGTTCCAAAGGAGGCCTTATATTATTGTAATGTTGTGGTGATATACTTTTTATCAAATTCAGTCTGCCTCCAAGGCACCTTATCACATTGACTTAGGGAAGAATGGCATTTACAATAGTGGCTGCTTCATCTCTCAATTTAAAAAGACTAAATTTCAAAAATCTACAACTATATGTGACTTTGTATCAGAAACTTACAATTTTTTATACCAATTTCAAAAAATTACAACTACTTTTGGCACATTGCATAAGAAAACTACAACTCTTGTGTTTGCACATGTCAGCCTCAACATGAGAAAGGGCTATTGTGAGGTTGAAATGTGGGATTGTAGTTTTTTCAAGGATTAATTTGATACATGCCATTACAATTTTGCGAAATTTAAAATATGTCATTTGAGTCCACGTGTCATTCACTCGCACAGTTTCATCTGTCATTGACACATGAATGACATATTTCAAAGTTTGCAAAATTGTAATGACACCCTTTTTGGTTTCTGATCACATGTAGGATTTTTAAATTTACTCATTTTTAAAAAGGTTTTTGAGATCCGAAATCCTATAAAGCTACCTACTGGTCAGCCAAAAAAATTTATTTGCACTGCTTAATTTTTTGCGCGGGCACTTTACTCTTATCTCAACAATAAATACGCTCGGCCTAGAGAAGGCAAAGCTCCATTATTGGAATTTCCACGTGAAAGCTATTAGTTCAATAATTTCATACTACTCCACTGTCCGGCAGGCATATGTGCCGTAGCTAGGCCCGCAGTTCAAACTGGTGATGTTGGTTGCGATAAAGTCACGATGACACGTGTGCGGGTGATCGAGTGGAAAACGGTACATCTCGACCGAGTGAAGTGTTTTCAGGTCGATCACCTCAACGAACTTCGTCTCTGCCTCTCACTTTGCCCTGTCAGGCCATTGGGATATTTGTTGGTGCAAGGAAAATGCAGAGCACACAGGAAATAAAAACGGACTAACAGAGAGATCAGAGAACAAAATGAAGCCATTATTATTAACTATATAAACCTGATGAAATCAAGCAACGAAGGAATAACATAAGCATTAAGAGTAGATCCAATAACTTTGAGCAAACTACCAGTATAGATAACTTGGCAGATACAGGTTCCATTGTTCCAAGGGATTTCAGGAAACCCAGCCAGTTCTCTCTTCAGCAATGCTGGATAACACTGCCGCTGCTTTGTGTCGAATGGTTACAGATCTGCACTGCGGCGTACACTCAAAATAAAACGCAACTCTTGCATCTGAAACTTTTTTGCACACAAACTACTAGCAACTGCCAAGCTGCATTTCTAGCCCGCAGCTGATGTCTACTGAAGCCCAGAAAACCTATCCTAAGCAAAATCCTATTTCAATCGTCCTAGAGCAGCTCAGCACATTCACTTCAGGCCAGACGCAAATTGCCAACTGCTTGTTGATTTGGGGTCGGAAGAAGTGGTCGTTGCTGCAATTTTTGAATTCCATTATCTGAGGAATTCAAATTTCCTGGGGCCGGGAGTGCACCCAGGATTCCCTTGCCAAAGTCAGGATCTACTGGCAATGGAACTGTTAATCCATAGCCAAAACGAGAAGGGATAATACGAAGCCAGGGAACGTGCACTATCTGATTATTAGACTGGATGGAGCGTTGATATAAAATGCGAGGCATGGGTTTACCTGTGGTAGGAGTGGGTAAACCAGTGGCATTTCTAATATTAGAATGGGAGTGTGGTTTTACATGGTGTGGACTGTGTTTTGCTCTCTTCTCGAATAAATATCTGCTTTCCAGGCTACGGTTTAACTTCCGTTTTCCCTTGCCATGCCTCAAACAAGGTTTGCGGACTAGCCCATCAGGGCTCAGGTGCCCAAACAAAAGAGTCTTCAGCTTTGATATGTGAATTTTACCCCTCATGAAATCTAACAAATTTAGCGAACAATCTCTTAGGCATTTGCAAATCTTCTGCATCTGCACCTTGCCTACTGATCTGGCAAAATTTTGTGACCGGTCCAAGAAATCTTCAACCTGAATGAAAATAACAATTCAAATTATGTTTTTTCAATGTAAAAGGCTAACCCTTTGATGTTTTACTCAACGCATAGAATACCTACACTTAAGTTCCCAACTCCTTTCTTCCAGGTCTTAGAGATCCATGATGCTTCCAAATTGCTGGCACAAAGCCCATGCTCCCATAAACTTTCTGCTGACAGTAGCTGCAGGATAAGCCAAAATAAGCACTTCCTTAGTTACCACTTACTAACTGCAAAACAACCACCGTAACATAGCTCAAAAGGCTAGGTGGAGAAAGCAACATGATGTGATGGACGAATATCAAAATTTACTCAGATAAATTGACCATGATCTTTGTTCTACAAGAACCTGATAGGCTAGTACACTATTAAATATGCGGGCATGAAGAAATAACTGGATGTACCAACAAGCATAAGGCATGGCTTACAGATACAAATATGGAAAAATAGCAAGCACTGCAAAACATAAACCATTGGTGACCTTAAAGTAACTCACTTTACTTATCAATGAAACAAACAGTTCAGCTACAGATTCCTTATTTCTGCTCCCAAAGCCCTTGAACAACCTGATATTCCTCTCAACATGGGCACAGTCTAAACCATCTGCAGGGGTAAGAATGAAGACAGTTTTCTTTGGTCAGAATTAGATATTTAGCCGAATAATAACAAAAAAGCAAAAAAGGAGCAACATGATCGATATTAACCATTTAGAAAGGCAGAAAACGGAGGCAATATTGGAGGTTCTCGGGTCTGCACTGCACGTTTTGAAGATTTGAATTCAATTTGTTCAGATAAAGAAAGCAATAAAGTATCAAATGCCGTGCCTATTCTCTTAGCCATGTATCTGAGGAGCCAATGTTCAAAAATACACTACCATGACACCATAAAAGCAAACAGAAAAAAATCCAGTTTCAGAAGCAGGAAGTGGAATTAAGGGTCGTTTGGGAGGGGCTCCAGCCTCCCCCAACCAAAATGGCTAATGTGAGCCGGTGAAGCCAGTTTTTCTAGCTCCACCAGCTTCCAGTTTTTCGAGAATGTTTTCCAGAAGATGTTTTTATTGTAGTATTGCTAAAGATTCCCTATAATCCAGAGTTGTTTGGGAGGAGATGCCCTTCCAAAGGAGGCATAAGTCTAACATCAAACTTCAGCATTTGTTGATACTAAAATATATAATTTATAAGCCACTCAGTAAATTTCATCTCGCTTTCTTTATGAAGCCAAAGGTTGTATCTTCAAATGTCCAGGTTGATTAGTAATACAGTAATCAAAACAAATGTTTGGGCGGCAACAACAACAATAACAGTAATAATAATAAAAAAACAGCCCATCATACCTGTAAATGGAAAGCAACTAATGAAATGATTGACATCGAGCTCATAGTTAGTTCTCTCGGGCTATTTAAACCATGTAACAAAGCCCAGGACTTAACCTGAAGAATAAAAAGGAAATTGGAAAGATATAGATCTCAAATAGTTTCAACTTGATCATATGGCTCTGCTACGATGTATCCGTGGAGACAGAACATGAAGTTGAAGTAATCGGGGAGACAAAGAAGACTATATTACCAAATAACTTAGGATATTAAACCTTTCGTCAAGTGATGAAATAAATTTGAAGATCATCGATCTAGTCATGCCATCTTTATTCTCAATTGAAATATCACATTCAATTCCCGTGCCACGATCAATAAACTTCAAAATCGGCACCCTGGCACTTAAAATAGGTAAAACCCCATAGCAAATTCCATCTCCTGAAGTTGAGAATATATTATTGCAGATGATAGATTAAACAAGAAAATAGTACAGATATAGTCAGGTGTATTTTATGAAAGCCATTTCCCCATATTTACATATATGAGAAGCTCTGCTGATCACGAAAAATTAAGGCATTCACACAACTGGAGTCGGGTAATTATAATAAAGGATCTGGACATGGAAAGGTCTATAAAGTTAAATTATCCCTCCATTCGAATTTAGGTGACCCTTAATTTGTGAAGGACAATCCCCCAGTTTAAGAATGGATAATAAAAGAACTTGAAAGCATAGAAATTCTTACTCTGATGAGAATATAGAACTTTGGCGAATTTTCTAAGAGCGGAGATTTTTTTCTTGCGTGTATATCGATCATCAATGCTGTCACTGAAATTGATAGAAATGTCCAGGTCACTATGATGAGTAAATAAATCCATTGTGAATGATCCAAATGCTTCCACAGCTGGAAGCCCATTGCTGCTACCTGAAATGTTATGTTAAATGAAAGGTCAGGTCAATACATAACAGATAATTCAGTTGAAAAAAGAATATTACAGATAAAAGGTCAACATGTGATGGACAAAGTCAAGCATAAGAATGATTATGTGATTCCTGCACATCTAGAAGAGTCTAGTAATCCTTGCTTATTGGTTCTTTTTTTTTTTTAGAAGTATTCATGTTTCACAACACTTAACCGTAACATGGTGAAATATGACAGCAAAGCTCTCTTATCAAGTTATCTATAGGCTGGACATAATGTATTGCATATTCAATTATCCAAAAACATACTCGAAGCATCAGGGCAGAACATAATCCTTAAAGTAGCCTTATTTATTGGTATTAGGCAGCAGAATTCAAGGACTGATGTTAAAGAGAGTATTTGGAAGTGTTTGATTTCACACTACACACTAATTACTGGTCAGCACTTTTAGTGCTTGTAAGTAATGATGATGATAATTTTGAAGATCAGGAGTACATGACAATGTTTAACAGCAACATCCACATGAAATAGAAATTTACCAAAGATTTTACTTGCCATCTCTTTGAAGACATGGACCAAGGTATTGCGTTGCTCATATTCAAGAGGCTTGGGACGCAGTAGGGTGTACACCTCCAGAAGCAAATCATTGAGAGTTGGGAGAAGAATAGGATCCACTGAGATTGCAGCCAGTTCCTTCAACTCGAGGCACTCAGCGTGCTTGCGTAACACTGAAGAGTGGGGAAAATCGATGTGCTCTGTAAGTATCCAATCATATTGCATTGTGACGGTGCATGATAGTTAAAGTTGTTTGGGGATGGAAGAAAATTGCTAGGGGAATCGACATGGAGCAGGAGCTGATGTAGATGCACAAAATGGCAGATTGAAATAGATGCTGGGAGCGGAAGAGAAGGGTGTAATACCTTGGGAATCCCACACGCTCACATCACTGGACCTGCAAAATTGATAGGGAGGAATCAATACAGCAGGGCCTGCTCGCAGGACACGAAATACACAAGGGTTTCGATTCTCAAGTTAAGAAATCGAAATCTTTCTCCCATTCTGGGATATGCAAACACTACCCAGAAAAAAGGGGAGAGGAAGAAACCCAAGGGGTTGTCCCCGGAGACAGAGAGAGAGAGAGAGAGCGCGCGAGAAGACAAACTGAACTGGGAGGAGACGTCGGAGGAGTCATCGGAAATGTAGGAGGACACGGAGGCGCTGGCTCCCGGGGAGGCATGGGCCGCCTGACCAGGAGTCGCCACCATGGCGGACCGGACGATCCAATTTCATTCACCGAGGGAGTGAGACAGTGAGTTGGCCTTATTGTTTCCCCACGGGGGGCCCGGAGCTCCGGTTGCTTCCCCGGCCCCCCGCATCAACCCTCAGCCTCGTCCGAGCCGCGCGTGCCACGATCGGCCGGCGCGCGTGGGCCACCGAGCTGCGGGGCGTGGAAGAAAAGCCGTTATTAACCTTCAAACATATGATGTTCGATGGGTTGACACAATAAATTTTAAAAAAATATTAGATCTGTTTACTTGAGATTATTGTTGTTATACTGTGTCAGTGACGAAAATGTAATCGCTCGGCTACAGCTGATTTAAAAAATTATTAAAAACTGAGTCAAGTGCTTAAACTTTATCCACAAGACTCTCTTCTCCCTCACAATGAGGTCACATACCATTCAACCTTGCATGAGAGATATAAAACATGCGATCGATTAGCTTGTTCTATCTTAATTAGAAGTTTCGGTGATTTTACTTCCTAGATAAGTGTTGCTACTTTTGGATCCTCTCTCTGTGGCGCAGAGTTCTTAAATGGACTCCTCTCCATAGGTGTGTGCCCTTTTTTTCTTCCTAGGCTATTGGTTCTTATGGAGCTTGGCTCAATTTGGTTGGATTGGTTGGGACATGGAATTTTTATGGTTTTGATTTGGTAGATTTGTGAGAGGCTTTGGGGATATCTAGGTTCTAGAGCCGTCATTCCTAACGATTTGTTGCTGAGTTCATTTTCCTTTTTTTCATTTCTCTTGTCTACCAGGAGTGTTCAAGAGATCCGTTCAAGGGGGCTGCTCACCTGCTCCTGCGATGGGTTGCATTATACATGTTGTGACAAGGCCACAAGTTGCTTGAAGAGGCTTCCATTTCCAAGTTCATGGTGCAGCCTATACTTCATTATTTAATAGTTTCTTGTAGGATATACCGCCGCCCTGCATACTGTTTCATCAGAAAATCCATACTATATTACACTGCTTGTTAGATTTAGCATCGTCCTAGTTTTTTCATGTGAAAAAGTAGCTTTTCAATTTGTACATTGTATCCTATATTTATATTTGCACACAGATGGCCGCTCGACGGGGGGACTGTGACAATGATCTTACTAAGATTTTCTCGGACCTATGCATTGCTGAGAAGGAGAAGTTGAACTAGAATTATAAAAAAAGGGCTTACCAAAACAGGATGGAAAAACTTGTATTATAATTTTCGGCAACAACCAGGAAGGTGCTATGACAGCAAACAACTGCAAAATAAATTTAACAGTCTCAAGAGGCTCTTTAAGGTATGGAGGAAACTAAAGAATGCAAGTGCAGGTGGCTGGAACAATACATCTGGGACTATAACAATGGATGACGTCTGGTGGGATGACCGAGTTGCGGTAATGACTGCACTTTTTATTCTCCATAATTACATAAGGGGACACTATTGCTCATAAATCTAACATCTTACGCATTTGTTCCCTGTAGGAGGACAAGTTAGCTGAAACATTTCGGAGGAAACCGCTTTCGCATGAGCATGAACTATCAATTCTGTGTGGAAGTATAGACACTGAAGATGGTAACATGTTATGTGTTGGTGGTATTGGAGACCGAACGCCTAGTGGTGGCAGTGACGATAACTATGCTTCAACATCAAATAACAATGTCGGTAGTTCCGATGTTGGTCGTACATCGCGCAAGCTTTCAAAGGTTCAGGTGGTTGACAGCCCGCCACCTAAGAGGACTAAGAGTATAGAGTACTATGTAGAACGCATATAAGAGAGCATGCTAGAAAGGAGTAAGAATGAAATTTGTGCGATGATTCGAGAAAAAGATGAAATTAAACAACTGCTACAGGTTGTTGAAGATGATGGTGTGAATCAAGGGTCTGAGCTATTTTTCATCACTACTGAGCTGTTTAGATCAGCAGCGCATTGTGCATCATTTTTAGACATTACATACCCCAGAGAATCGTATTGCATGGCTTCGGTGGACATCGGAAAATGCTAGAAAGAAGTGATATGGACATGCTTCCATTGTGTGGTTACAAATATTTTTGTGCGACTCAATGCAGTGTTGTCAGTGCTGCCAACTAATATGCCAACTAGCTTATGTTTGTATTGTCATGAACTACGTGTTCCTAAGTACTTTATATAAATTTGCATGCATGTACCTAGATTATAGTTCCGCAATTGTTATACTTACACTCTTTTAAAATAGTATATGCTGAAATGTGAATTGTCTTATGAACAAGGTTTTTTGCAAGGACATAGTGTGGCACAACCAAATTGGGGAGTTCGTAGAGAGGTACGTAATGCAGCAGTTTCTGTATACTACCATATTTTTTTATCGTGTGACATATTTCTTTGCTCGCAGAATGTTAAGTTCTGAAAGTTCAAGCAACACAAGTTCCACATGTCTTGATGATGACTATTTTTGGTGGGATATGGGTGCAGCCGTTGGTGTATTAGCAGCACTTGCATCTTCAAGTTCATTTGAATCTAGAAGTCAAGATGCTTCACTGCCCGTACAAGAGTTGATCGATCGTCAATGGGTAGCTCTTAATCTCTGATATACCAAGAAGTGCTACTTAAACTTTCGCCTTTATCCTACTCCATTCCACCAGTTGCATGCCATACTCCCTTCATCCCAAAATAAGTGACTTTTTGATTTTTAAAAGTCAATTTTTGACCATTTGTCTTATTCAAAAAATTCATGAAAATACAAAAACAAACAAATCATACTTAAAGTATTTCTAATAATGAATCATTTTATAATTAAATAAATAATAATATCACAAACTTTTTGAATAAGACGAATGGTTAAAGGTAGAAGTTTGAAAATCTAAAATGACACTTATTTTAGGACGAAGGGAGTAGTTACAAACCATGGGCTGAAATCAACAAGTCAATATGAATCAATTGAAGCTTTAGGGATGTTCTTGTAGGCATGTGCCACAGGACAAAGTCAAAAACAAATGTCCAAAAAATTTGGCAGGTCAATGGATACTGTGATTAGGAAGTTCAGAGAGGTGCTAGAGGCTATGGTATCTTTTGGATGTACGATTATTACGCCTAGAGATCGCAGGTTCAGATTTACACATCCTAAACTTCGTCAATTGTCACCTTACTTTGATGGGTGCATAGGAGCTATAGATGGAACCCATATTCTAGTGATAGTTTCCGAGCCTGCACATGATAATTTTACTAATAGGAAAGGGTTCACTAACCAAAATGTACTAGCTGTATGTGAGATGGATATGAGGTTTACATTTGTGGCAACAGGTAAGAGAGGTTCTGCTCATGATATGGCAGTGTTAAGGGAGGCAGATAACAATTCAAACCATTTTCCTCACCCACCACCAGGTACATTAACTGAAATGAACCCCATATGTCCATGTGTTGTTACAGATACAATTGATATAAAAAAATATAACTATATCTATTTTGTAGATAAGTATTATCTAGTGGACTGGTTTCCCTTACGTGCGGGATATATGGCTCCATACCGCAAGAACATATATCATTTGGGTGAGTTTGAGGAAAAAGGACCAGAAAATATTTATGAGCTTTTCAACTACTACCATTCTTCTTTGCAGAAAATTGTGGAAAGATCATTTTGCGTTTTAAAAAATAAATGGCAGATTCTAAAAGGGATTCCATTGTATTCTACAGAGAAGCAATCAAAGATTATTGTCGCATGTTTCGCACTCCATAATTTTGCGATGGACAATGGTGAACCAGAGGTGGACAACACATGCCTTCAACAATTGGATGTGCGAACTAATACTGAACATGAATGGTTAACAGCAATAGCTGGTGATGGAGTACTGTTTATTTCATGATTGGATTGCAGCTGGTTTATATGGCTTAAAATGAGTGTCAGCTTTGTGTGTGTGTGTGTGTAAAGTTGTACTTCAGATTTATTAGAAATTATCTGATGTAATCGTTTGTGATTTGGTAAACTGTCACCGTGCAAAAGGACTTATTTTCATTAATTTTTGGTGTTGCATGCTGGCTGCAAACAGCAGCAGCACAGCACAGCAAAATGTAGCAGAAGCGAGCAGGCCCATTAGCTGGTTCAAATCACACATTGGGACAGGCTGTCCCGGCTATGATGGGCCTGAAGGCCACATTGTTTTGCATGACCCAGATCCATTGTACTTCGATTCATGCTTGGACTTGAAGTGTTGCCTAATGAATACCACGGCATGACCTGATTAAAATTTATTAAATACATATTTACTTTATATGTAATATGGTATGTCTAAGTACTCATGTGAGTTTAAGTTTCCTTTGACCTCAAGTTCGATTTCTACTTTCCACCTGATTTTTGCAGCAATGGAGTCTAATGATGTTGGGCATCGTCAATGGGTGGGTCAATAGGTGGGTCTGCCCCTACTGGCCCATAACAATGGCGGAAGGTCCTCTGGATGAGGGTAAAGGAAACAAGATCCAGTTTTGTATCATCTCTTGACATTTCAAAAAACAAAATGAACAGAGCAATTTTTGGACTTCCAAAAACAAATAAATTTGAAAGAAAAATGTTGGTATTGGTTAGTAACCACTAATTAAGAATATAGCCATTCAAGATAACATGTCTAAAGTTCACAACATACAATCGAGCAACATAGAACTAAAAAGGAATAATTAGTTTTATATCACTACAACTTTCTTTGATTGAAAAATACTATTATAATTCATTAAATTATGTACGTGACGTTATAATTTTCTGCTATTTAAGATTTGTTATTGTGTACACTTTTTAGGTCCATCAAATTCACTTGCAGGTCATGATAGTTTTGTATCACTAAAAGTAAAAAAAAAATCATTTTCAGCCATAGAATTATTTTTTATTGTAGAATCACTAAAATTCTTTCAGAGAAGCAGCCCTTCTTAGGGGTTTCCCCGCCAGTTTTTTCGGCCGCCACACTTCAGTCATTTTTGGGCCAAAGGTGTGGTGCTAGGACCACGGTGCAGTTTGTAACTATATCTTGTTTCAAATTTGCACAATATTTTATCAATATTAGTACCCTGACTGATCATTGTGCTTACTACCTTTCTTTTGCAGTGTAGCACTGCTATTTCTAAAGAGCTAAAGTTTCATCAGCGCGACTCATCTGAGATTCTGATAAGCTGTCGGCTGTCGCTTCAGCCCGTACGCTATTTTCAGTACCTTTATTCAATTTAGTGACATCGATATCATTTTGTTCTTTGTGAAGAATCATTTTGCGATGCCTCGTTGCTTGTAGAATGGATCATGGATGCAAACATACCCAAACAAAATGCTTCTGATCAGTTTGGATTTACTTGCTGATCATGTACCACACATGTGACGCAGACAGGAGTATGTAGTTATTGTAAACAGGTAAATCCAGGTGCAGCAAGTGCATATGCCCCCCGAATTATACTCAAACAACAGTATCAAGAGCCATGCCCCACGGTACCCATACATTAGAGACAACTTTTCCAAGCAAGATGCACTAATTTACGAACTTCAGTGCAATTCACCTTTCTTTTGCTTTGACATGCTCAATCTAAGATCCGATCCCAAGTTAATTAATGTGTCGTTCCAAATCAGAGAACTTGCGCTGCCACACACCCAAAAACCATATATTACACCATGGCAGGCTACAGTCAAAAAATGAACGCATTAGGAATGATGTACGGGTACGCCCCAAGAGCCAAAAATTGGAATACACACCCACTAACAATAATTGCAAGCATCAGCAGAACCAAACATGTCTCCAGTGTATTCTCCTTTCGTCCTTTCCTGTATCTACATGATGAAGTATGCTCGGATCACCTCAATTATGGG
Source organism: Zoysia japonica (assembly GCA_001602275.1). Taxonomy (NCBI): domain Eukaryota; kingdom Viridiplantae; phylum Streptophyta; class Magnoliopsida; order Poales; family Poaceae; genus Zoysia; species Zoysia japonica. The sequence continues at coordinate 977,514 of BCLF01000041.1, forward strand.
TGCACGGCACAGGGGGCATTTGCCCCCGCCTCGGACCAATTCATTGGCGCATTTTGAACATGTGCACATGTGCCCGCATCTGTCAGTGAACACCCAAAGAAATCTTGGTTAGTATTCGCGACTATGTACTCTCATCAACTAATTGAGAGGCGCAAGACAAACCTGTACAAAAGAGAGTCAATTGGAGTCTCGCAGCATATACAGCAGGTCCCTTTCCTCACATTAATCCATTTTGAACCATCATCAATGGTTTCTATACTTTCTCCTGAAAATTCAAAATCGCACTTCAGCAGATGTATGACAAGAGGTTGCTACTGAACTACAACATGTAAACACTAGAAACTCGATTTTTTTCCCCTCAACAACACATGGCAACAAACACTTACAACTCAAGTGTAACATAGTTATGTGATTCATGAACTGTCTCAGCATATTGCTTGCTTCGCAGTAAGGAGGCATATAGGCATTATCATAAACAAGATTGTTCAAACTTCAAAGGCCAAAACAAGGATAACTTTGGGTACCCTACTATCCTAGCCGATACTCCAGTTTGGGATGTGCACTTATTTTTGAAAATACAATATTTTAAGGCATACGATGTGCGTCATCCATAAAACTGTGATTGGTAAGACAACAAAAGAACCCCCTACCGGTTGATATATATTAAAAAAAAAAAGAGAGGAAACTGTACAACAAGAAGGCCTCCTCTCCAGCAGCCCCCCACCTTGTCCCCTGCCTCGACGCAGACCCACGCCTGGTGCGGTGCCACCCTGCCCCCTGACTCGGCCGCTCCTGCCCCGACGTGCAAGCTTCGACCCGTCCACCACTGCCCCACCTTCCCCACCTCGGCCACCACCCGCTCCGCCGTGGACGCACCCTACCCATCCTGCACCGCACCCTGCAGTCCTGCCCCACAGCCTCATGACTGCCGCTTTGGCCTCCGCTGACCCCGTGGCCCCACACCTCCTCTGATGCTCTTCATTATCTTCGATAGCAGATAAGCTCATTGCTTCAACCCAACTGAATTTAGTTTAATTGCCACATTTGGATTTTAGGCAGAGTAAATTTATAAGTAGCTTGTTCTGTACAATTGGATTACTGTATTGTAGAATATTGCATCATGAAGATAGATGGAGATATTGCATCCCTTTAGTCATTTTTAAAAGATTGTGGCAAAGAACTCATCATCTCCAATTCCATGGACTGAAACATTGGACAATGGATACCCTTAAACTGATGCCTCAAGAATAATCAAAGGCATTATACCATTTCCAAAACTTAATTTAGATTTTAGTATGCTTAAAATACATTCTGTTAAGCATTTGAGCTTCTGTAGTTGGCCATTTTGAGTTTAAATCTATCAAACTATTATTGTTCTTGAGTGCAATATATGTGTAATTATCCTTACAGTCACAAGTCGGCCAAGTCCACTTCAGGTTCAGGTTGGGACCTGATGATAGCATGTATACCAGAACCGGGCCTACTGGGGCATTCAACAGGAAGTGAACTAAATGATCAGTTGATCACAGGTTCGGGTTTATGAACGAAAGGGCCCATCAAGTTTTCTCCCAATATTTCTGAACCTGGTTATATATAAGGTTCGTATTTTACAAAATCATGTTATCATTTTTTACAAAATATATCTAATTGAAGTGGCTATATGGTAGAAATACAACATTTAGCAATTTATCAAAGTATGTAATGTTTGCCATAATCTGCCTCTCAGGGGTTTCTTTTTCTTTTGACATTCACATTTTTTTTCAATTGGTAAAACTTAAATTTGAGCTACATCTCACTCCTCTCCATTTTTTTTATTGGAGATTCAGGCAAATATCTGAAGTTGAACTGCGCTTGATAGTTCTAATAATGTCAGATGGTTGTGCCAAAAGATTTAGTGAGAAAGAAGAGTTCCATATTTTGTCAAACCAAAGTGACCTTGGAAAATCATCTTTCCGCAAGCAATCCCTGTGAATGGCAAGCAGCAGTGCAGAACCTGACAACAGCATGAGCTGCAATCCTTTTGAGGAAATCAGCAATGTTGTCTCTTCGAAAGATTGTGGGATTTTACCTTTTGAGGTCACTAAAGCTAGGATGGCTGAAAGATTGATGCTGGGAGTTAGCAATGCACGTATTTCGGCAGGGAAAACAAAGCAGTTTAAGGATGAGAAAAGTATGTCTTCATGAGATTAATTCCATTTTTGACATGTAAGCATTTTTTCTACTGTATATAATTACCAAATTTACTGATAATGTGAGTATCACAAACGTTTTGGATTTCAAATTTTCATAGATGATATGGAACTTTTTATACGTACAATTCCATGTTAGTATAGTTCCAATGTAAAAATGAGGGCAACAATGGAAGTTATAATACAAACACAACCAGAAGTGCAGCAATGCTGCGCGATAATTTCTAGTGGTAAACATAGAATGCACAAAATTTATTTCCTGTAGGAAATGTAGCAAACAGAAGTATGCTAAGCTACTAACCTTGCTCCCCAATGAAACGATTCAAGGCTGCAGAAACTTCCTGCCTGACAGAACGTTGTAATTCTAGTTGCATATCCATGCAAGCTTCCAACATTCTTTGCATATGACTCATTCCTTGTTGAAGTCTGGCCATGTCAGCTCTCAAATCATTTATAGCCTCCCATTCCTGTGGCAAAAACCGCAAAAGAAGTATGAGACTACAACCTAAATAACATATAAGCAGCTGTGGATTGACTAGACAAATGCCCCAAAAATGTCACCTAAAAATTAAGTGCTGAATGCAGTAAATCATCAAGAGTAAATTAGTCCATCATATGATTCAACGCATTAAAATTACCACAGAGATGAATAATAAGTAAAAAAAAAAACTATTTGTGAAGTAACGAATATGATGACAGTAGCTCACAATATCAGATGAAGAACGATGGATGTTCTGTCTGAACCAATTGTTACGATGTAACTCTGATGGCCAAAGTGGCTGTCGGGGTGGGATAGGTGGAGGTGGTATCACTAAAGGCGGTCTATCAACGGTTTGAGGCAGTTCCTCATCCTCATCATCTCCTTGCTGGTCCTGACTTCGCTCGGGTGAGTTAGGGGCAGGAGTTGTTCCTTCCAGATCCCAAGGGTGAGGACCACGACCCTGCCGTTCAACATATGACCGGATAAGCCGGTCTAAGTTTTCGCGAAAAGAACTGTGAAGAAGATTAGAAACACTCCTCCTGCATAACCAAAACTTCAGTGTTTAGACAAACCATCATATAAATTGGTTGCATCAACTTTCCTTAAGTGAAAAGCAAACAACCTGCTCAAAAGTTCCCGCAGTTCTGTACTGTAAACATTATCATCATCCCCAGGCATGAATGTATTAGCTCTTCTAATAAGAGGGGAATCATGGTCGATTGGTTGATCAAAACTATTATCCTGCCAATGATCTGTAGCACCGTTAGACTCATCATCATCATGCCACCCATCATTGACCTCAGGGGGATGATCATCACTCTGCCACTCATCATATAATTCTACAGGATTATCATCTCCACTCCGCCCCCCATGTGATTCATTAAGGTCATTACTATTGTGCAGCTCTTCAAGCACCTCGGGTATGTGATTTCCGTCATGCTGCCCCTCATGTGCTCCAGGAACATTATCATCACTAGTTGACTCCTCATGTACTTCAGGAAGATTATAATCATTGGTTGACTCTTCGTGCACTTCTGGAAGGCGATCATCTTGATCATCTCCAGACTCTGATGCCTCACGAGATGAGCCACGGTTTGCATTATGAAAATTTCTTTCAGACCCGTCTCTAACCACAATACGGGAAAACTGTTGCCAATCTCTTCCATCCTGCTCTAAATCTCCCTGCCAACTTTCTTCGAGACTGTGCGGTCTAGACAGGCCTTCAGCAATGCTAGGGGTATTACTTTCCAATTCTGATGTTGTCTCTGCGCCTTCAATTTGCTGGGGCAAAATATTCTCCCTTGTTTGTTGATGTGTCTCCTGAGTATCTTGAGAAGTAGTAGGGCTTGATTCCGAGTTATCATTTGAAGATATCTCGATATTCTGATCCGAAGAAGCATCCGATTGACTAACTGCCTGACCTCGAACAAGATTCTCCAATCTGAAGCGGAACTCTTCTCTAGTTATTAAAATTAATGAGCATTATTATTTTACATAGCATAATATGGAACTTAGTAATACTATGGAAGTACAGTATAACTGGATTAATATATGTAATCAGCAAAAGAAGTGACTGCAATTGTGAAATATGGTGAGATAGGAAAAATGATTAACAAAAGAGGCCAGCGTTCTTTCTAACTTCAAACATTTTTGGAGTCACTTCCTAGTGCCCTTTTAAAAAAAATGAAAAACATAAGTCATTGTCTAGACGAAATATGTTACTTTAGGAACTGACGCGAACAAATAAGCATCGAAAATTGTGTGGTTGGAGGCCAAGAATCTAGCAACTGATATGCAATTGAGAAAAAATTGTGTGCTTAACAAAAATTATCACGCAAACTTCTACTTTGTATTTTTTTTAGAAGCAGAACATTAAGCATCACAAACTTGTTGTAAGATGTGAAACTTCCAACCAAAACATTAGTATGTTAAGAAAATGACTCATTGGACCAGTATATAATTAATTCCAGCAAAAATGAAACCCAAAAATAGCCATTATGCGGCAGCACTGCATAAAGCAGTAATTCATACCTCAAACCAGAGACAGGATGACGTTGCCGCAGCTGGCCGAGCTCCCTCGCAGCAACTGAGGGGGGCCTCCTCTCCCCTGGCAAACTCCCATTCCGTAGGAACCTTCCCCGAAGCAGGGCCTGTGATAAGATGGTCGCATTAGCATCAGATAGGGGCAATGGGGGTCAAGCAGGTACTGGAACAGTATGTGGGTTGAATTGAAGAGGAAGAGGAAGCACTGGCGTACGTGGATTCGGTTGCGGTGGGGAAAGTCGGAGACGGCGCGGCGGTGGGAGAGGCGATGCAACTCTGCCTGACGGTCGGCGGCCATGCGCATGACGAGCTCGAGGCGCGCCTGGCGCCCGCGGATCCTGGGGACGTCCCTGCGCGCCTGGTCACCAGGAGAGGGCGGTGGTCCAGTGTCGTCGTCGCGGTCGCGGGCGGCCATGTGGACCCACTCCCGGACGTGGCGCACACGGTCGCGCTCGATCTCGCCGAGCCAGATCTGCGCCGCGGGGCGGCGGACGAGGTCCGGGGAGCCCTCGCGGCTGGATCCGGCGTCCCAGTCGCTGTCGCTGCGGGGCTCGGAGGGCTCGCGGCGGCGGCGCGGGGTCATGTCGCCCATCGGCCGCGACGGCGATGAGGCATGGACGGAGCCCCACCCAGCTGCGCTGGGATTTGGGTTGGTGAAGTCAACGGAACCTACGGCGAGGACAGAATCATCGAGGACAGGATTGGGACGGAGTTGGAGGAGACGACGGAGCCGGCCGGAATCGCACTCGCGCCACTGGCCGCAGCAGGGTTTTCTATAGATTTTTCGTTTATATTCCTGGTTTCTTTTCTAAAAAAATATAGAAAACCTTCGGATATTATTTTTTCTAAATTAAATAAGATCTGGAGAGAAACTAAATTTCCAAATAGTATACTCTATGGCTGCACTGTTTGAAACTGTCTTTAAGATCTTGCCGGTTCCTGTTCTCAACACCTCTACGAACTTTCTCGGGTGTTGAAATTATAGTGCCCGTTTTAAAAATATTGCAAAGAAAATTTCCTATAAGCAACCAAGATTATAAATCTGTTGTTTCTATAAAAATGTTTTCATACAATGAAATTTCTAAAATCTTTTTTTTTCTCACAACGGTATTTGTTTCTACAATACTCCCTCCATCAGCCATTCTAGCCTTATTTTTTCAAATTACAAGTCATTCTCACTTTCTAGAAGAGTTTTTTTTTCTCAATACATTTCTATTGTATCTTTCTCCTCCTTATTTTTATAACATAAAATCTTTTTCATTTTTTTAATTCTCATGCTCAAATCCAAAACGACTTATAAAACAGAACGGAGAGAATAATTGCTACAAGTGTCCTTCTCATAAGACCAAAAAGCAAAATAAAGAGTAAGACATTACTTTACAGCATGATACATACTCCCTCCGTTCCTAAATCGCTATATGTAGTTGACTTCTAACATC